>JAUCMR010024126.1:0-30869 GCA_032357425.1 Enteromius argenteus | reverse complement strand
TGTTCAGTGCTTTGCTACAATCTGTATTGTTAAAAGCGCTATATAAATAAAAGTGACTTGACTTGACTTGACTCCTATCTGCTCCAACTGCATTACTGCCTGAAAAGCTTCAGACCTCCAAAATCTAAATAGTCATGGACAAGTCCTTTAAGCTGAGGCATGAAGCTCTGGTCCGTCAGACTCGGGCTCTGAGTGCCTGTGGAGATGCTTTCAGTAATGATCTCAGAACTGGAGTGCTGGACTTTTCTTTGACAAACACTGCCAAGCTTCACGGCCAGGGTGCTTTCTGTAGCGGCCTGCTGCCAGCGACAAGAGCTGAACATTACTTACCACAGAGCAGAGCACTCTGAAAAAAAATATATTGGTGCTGTAACAGAACTGTTTAAAAATATGTGTAATTGATGTTTCTTGTTGGGTTCCGTTTCTGAGAGGAGCAAGATCATCATGTTCTCAGATAATGGCAGGCCATTTGTCGGGCAGAGACTGAATGCAGGATCTCTAAAAGCCTTAAACTCCTGCCGTCCAGTCAGTGTTATTATTATTTTGGTGAAATAAAAAAAAGATATAAAGAAGAAAATAAAAGAATATAAGCTAAAATGGCCTTGGCAGATCATTTGGAATACTAAAATTAAATAAATAAATAAAAATAAATGCAAAAAATAAATATATAGAAAAAAAAGACAAAAGCATATAAGATATTTACAAAATATACATATGAAAATAAAAACTAATGGACAATATAAATAAATTAAATTATTTATTATAATATCAATATTTATTTATAATAATACTAAAATAACACTGGATCCATTTGATCTCAATGCAAAGACTTTAATATACAATAACATATTATTATAAATTATATTGTTTTATCTCAGATTGTTTGGAGTAGTCCTCTATTTAAGCTTTTTAAACATGTTTGAAAAAATGTATTATAAATATGTTTTATCTACAAAAATCATGCTAATGGTACTCTTTTTATTTAGTTTTTTTGCTTTACAAAACGTGTGGGTGTTTAGTTATTATTATTATTTTTATTAAAGTTGCCCTAAGACAAGAGCACATTTTGTTTTTATTTTTTAATACAACTTTGATGAATGTTTTTGATCCACTTCAAATGTCGACTACTGTATAAATATAAATTATGCAAAGCCTGACTGTAAAAACAAATTTGCTATTCACACCTGCATTTAAGATTTTTTAATGAAATATTATGCATGACATAAGGTCTATTTTAGTGTGTTTTTAGTCAGTCGCTGTTGCACTTTGATGTATTTCCAAAATAATATTAGTGCTGGCTTTTTACAGCAATGTGAGTGGCTCAGATTATGAATATGAATAGTTAATGTGCAGAGCAAACGTTTGAAACGAATCGGCTCAATGTGGAAATCAATCATCAAACCGACGTAACAGATGAACTTCTTCACAGCACAGGTTTTATTGATGGCTGTTCCTGCCAAGTCATTTGCGAATCACCCAGAGGAGCTGCTGGAAATAGTGAAGCTTTCAAAGACTCTCCCATGAACTGGTTTACTTTTCGCTCATTTTCATGTTTGATGTTCATATGAGAGCATTCAAAATAACTTTATGTATTTTCTTTCTTTCTTTCTTTCTTTTTTGTATACACAGAATGCACAAATATACACGATCATAAAGTGCAACAGTAATGTTTTACATAATTTGTTACATAATTCTTTTTAAAAGCAAAAATAGAAAAAAAATGAAATAACCAGTGACCAATGAACAAAACATACAACCATAAAATTGAAAAAACAACAAAAAAAATCCCTGTGATAACTAAAAAGTATGTGCTTGAGAAATTAGAATGAGATTTTGATGATCATGGTTTTTCAGATGAACTTCACAGTCCATGATTTATTGATGACTGTTCCTGCCGAGTCATTTGTGAATCACCCAAAGGAACCAGAGGGCTTGTTTCCACCACAAGATAATAAAAAATGTAAAAAACTAATTGCAACTTTTTATCTCAGAATTTATTTCTGGAAAATTTGAAAAGAAAAGTTATACTTGTGATTTAAAAAAAAAAAAAAAAAAAAAATCTGATATTATTTCAGAGGGAAATATTTTCGAATTTATATCAAGATGTAAATACAGAATTTAGAGAACAAAAAAATTAGAAATGCGAGATATACACTTAGAATTCTGAGGGAAAAAAGTTCTGCAATACAAACAGAATTTAGAGAAACTAGTCAGAATAGCAACATAGAAACTAATAATTTAGAGAAAAAAGTCAGATTTGTGTAATATAAATGCAAAATTAAGAGAAAAAAATGGAATATGCAATATTTTGAGAAAAAAAAGAATTGCAAGATATAAACAGAATTTAGAGAAAATAAAATCTGAATTGCAAGATACACACTCAGAGTTCTGAGGGAAAAAGTCAGAATTGTAAGATAAAAATGCAGAATTTAGAGAAAAAAAGTCAGATTTGCGAGATATAAACTCAGTATTCTGAGAGAAAATGTTCAGAATTGCAAGATATAAATTCCAAATTTAGAGAACAAAAAATCTGAAATGTGAGATATACACTCAGAATTCTAGGGAAAAAAGTTAATATAAACAGAATTTAGAGGAAAAAAGAATTGCAAGATATATTGTACACTTGGAATTCTGTGGGGAAAAAGTCAGAATGATAAAATAAAAATGCAGAATTTAGAGAAAAAAGTAAAAATTGCGCAAAATATATTCAAACTTTTCAGAAAAAAGTCAGAATTGTGAGATATAAAGAGAATTTGAATTTGAAATGTAAAAAAGTTGTGAGATATATGGGAGATATATACTTGAAATGTTGAGAAAAAAAGTTTTCTGTGTTCATATTTTGCAATAATCATTCATGTTTTTTCAAAGTCCAAATTATGAGATAAATTATTGTGGTGGAAACTGGTTTCATAGCTTTCAGACACAGTTTCACATCAACTGCTTTATACTTTTTCCTCATTTTCATGTTTGATATGCATTTAAAACAACTAAATGCGTTTTTCTTTTATAGAAACAGCAGAACAAGCAGGCTCAAAATGACCATGCGTTCTCAGTGCTGCCACAAGGGGCGCTATAGCAGAGGCTGTTCCTCTTCTATGGCCACTTTTCTCATTCAGGTCAACTACTCCAGGGCTCAACAACGCTGCACAACTACTTACACTAAATAATACGACAGAACGCACAAACATACGCGACCCTGCGCGAACTCTGGAGTTGTGCATGTGTTCACGAGTTAATTAGCCTGCTCTCCAGCCTGTTACTGCAGTCTGTCCTCTCGTTAATACATCAGGGTTAACAAACCCTTCTGCCCCGTTAATTACACTCCTCTAATATAACTGGATCATATTCATTCTGCGTTTATGATGGAGATACACACAGACGAGTGTGTTATCTTTCCCGTCCCAGTTCTCATTTAGGTAACAAAGCCGAACAGCCCAACAAAGGGTTTCTTATAATATCATTTGATTAGTTTTCCTATCACAGCTTCTTATAATAAAGGACAATATTTATTGTCTGATTTAGTAATCTCGGTAACTCCAATCACAAATGACCTATCAGACATGTTTTTCATATCAGCGGAAAATGATATTGCTGTAGACCTTTTAACAGCCGCATTAGCTTGAGGTTTTTATTTAATGAGGAGCCTTAGATGACCTGGTATGAATAACAATTTGCGCAATATCCGTCCTAAATGGCATTCGAGATTGGGATTAGTGCATCCTGAATTATAATAGATTCAAAATAGCTTTCCAAAGGTCTACAGCACACTATTTCCATTTGATTTTTTTTAATGTAAGCATTCATGCGCATTATTATTGTCTAATATTGCCCACAACCCACATAAAAGGGGTTTGTGAAGGTTAACTTTTGAAGATTGTAAGGATTTTGGTCTTTTGAATAGCCTCTTCCCATTTGAATTTTAGCTTAAGATTTGAGCCGCTGCAGGGTCGGAGCAGAAAGTGTTTCATCAAATAAATATTTTCTGAATGAATTTTCAGCTGCAAATGAAATGAAGGCCCGTGATTGTGTGCCGAAGCCATGTGAACGTTTCATCTTATTTAGAGTGCAGCTTGGAGTCATTAAGAGATGATTTGAAGTTATTAAATTGTGTCAGCGCAAACTAGCTCTTTCAGAAAAGCACTCTCTGATCAGAAGAAGACCAAAATATTACTGCAGAAATTACACAGATTAATCACAATATGCCTTTAAAGGCCCCATATTTAGCATTTTATGAATTAATTTATTTTGAATTAATACGGCATGCTCTGTTCCTCACACAAAGCTAACTTGGAATATTTATTTTCATTAGTTCCTTTGACATTTTCTTCCAATTCTGATTAGTTTTTATACTGTACAGATCTTAAGACTGTGATTATGACCCACCAGTGTATGACCCATCTAATAGGAAACTTTTAGATGGTGGCCTTATTAGGAACTACATTAGTAATATTAATTTTAGAATGAAAACATTGATTGTTGTTTGTGTGTGAGATGTTATTTCTGAGTAGATTTTAATGTTTAAGCAGTGCTTAATTTTTGACTGTTTGCTTTATATATTTTTATATAATATTTCTTTTTTTTTTTTTTTTATCAATGTTTCATCAGAGGAGCCAGTGTCTCCCTGTACCCATTTTCTTCCTGGAGCCTGGAGTCACAGTAGGTTCTTCGATCTCAGAGCCTCAGGTGAGCATGGCGTTGAAAGGTGTTATCCACACTACACGATGTGTTTGAAAAAGCTCACTCTTTAAATACAGGATGTGTTTAGAAAAGCAGAACTGCTCCAGGTAGCTGTTATTGTGTTAGGACTAAGAACTGTGGGATGTGGACGACTGTTGGGGAAATTAAATTTGCTGGGCTACAGGGGACATTCCATCAATATCGCTCCGCTCTCCACCGAACACAAACCAAATCAAACTGGTGCCACGCAAACGCATACACACACGCACACACACACACACACATGCTGTAAGGGACAGACAGTGAAAACAGCAGACGGGGCACCAGATCATTCTTTTTTCAGGTCAGACCAGAGAAAATGTGCTTTTATCTGAGGAAAATGTGTCATTGCAAAGTACTGCAGTTATAAAGCTCCCCATTTGAATCCCAGCAGCATGAGAAACATCACAGAAACCCGCTCAGTGTGTGTGTGGCATCCTGAATGCCACAGCAATAAGAGATGCTGTGAAACCTCCTGCATTTCACAGGCTCTCGATGCAAAATTATATTCACACTTTATCAAGGAAATGCGACTGTTAATATTGGAGCATAGTATTTGGTGGAAAATTCATCTATTAATACTGGGGTCCACTGGAAAAAGTAACAAATCTCATGAATAACTGAAATGTTTCTTCTAGACATCACAGATATTAAACAGACAGCATATTACTTAGACGTTTCTTCTGAGAAATAGACGCCGAATCTCAAATGTCTCCTCCGAGGAGATCTTCATCATATATTACCCCTCATGTTGTCCCACGCATGCATGCCTTTCTGTATTCTGTTGTACCCAAAAGATGACATTTTTAAGAATGCTGGTAACCAAAAAGTTACGCTTGACAGCACTAATACACACACACACATATATATATATATATATATATATATATAAAGTATTTTACTATGTCAGCTGGTATCTCCTTTGTGTCTGTTTTTATTTCCCTCTGGATTTTTAAAAAGAAAAATCTGAAGTTAAACTACAGCAGAATGGAGCGATGAAATATCAACCTCTGAAAATGTAAATGTGCCTCTAGATAATACAGGAATTTCAATGAAACGGGGACTATTTTGAAGTGAGAAGAAAAAAATCCTGTACAGTGTGTCCAAACCACCTGCCACATTCAGTAACATTTTTATGTATTTATCAGAGGAAATTTGATCAGAGCTCCAAGTAAGACATTGTTTTAATGAAGAAAATATCCTCAGTTTATGTTTCAGAGAGAATGCAAGACAAGTCACCCAAAGAGAAGACAGCGCCGGTCAACATTTGACGAATTTCCTCGTTGTGAGTTTTAGTTAGGCTGAACTTAGTTAGTGTCATTTGGCAGAGGGCAGAAGCAGCCAATGAGAAAAGCAGGTCAGGCGGAAAACAGGCAGGATGTAAATTTGAGTGTCAGGGAGAGAAATGGCGCATATAGCCGCACGAGCAGAAGATCCGCTCGACAGGAACCGCAGGAACCGGGCCAAACAGACACACGACTCCCAAAATAGAAGCATCCAGAGCTGCAAATCCGGGCCCGCAGGAGATTCTCATCGTCAGGAGAGCTGGAGATCGACTGCAAAACTCTAATTATGTGTCTCTCTCTGTCTGTCTTTCTCGTTTCTCATCACAGTTCAGATTGCATTTCTGTTCTACGCTTCAGAAATGTCAGGTAATTAGCCGTATTTTCGAGGTAAGAATCACCATCACAGTTCATCATACTAAAAGTATTAACTTCCTGTTTGTGCTACAGAAATTAAAGGGATAGTTCACCCAAAATGTTTCAATTCTCTCATCATTTGCTCACCCTTAAGTTGTTAAAATATCTATATGAGTTTCCTTCTTTTGTTGAACACAAGATTTTGAATAATGTGGGAACTTTAAAACTAGGGGAAAAATACTTTTGAACTTTTTGGTTACTACAATCTTAAAAAAAACCTATTGTATTCAACAGTATTTGAACAAAATCAGGGTGAATAGATTTTTGGGTGAACTATCCCTTTAATACTACTCTAAAATGTGCTTTTTTATAAATGAGTAGATGCTTTTGGTCCAAAATTAATCGCACAAAATATAGCGGCGAACAGCGATTATTAGGGTTTCAGTGTTTTAAGACATTTTAGCAGATAAGGAAAAAGATATTGTGTGCTATTTAACACACCTATAACCAGCTAAGTAAACGATTGAGCATTTTTGGCAATTGCAGGTCATTTACTAAAAAAAATAAAGTGATTTTGGAAGCTGTTTTAACTGTTACAGCACCACCTACAGTCCATAACGTGTACTTGTTTAAAATCATAAAATCATCAGTTTCATGACTTTTGAGTTTTTGTTTAGGTTTTATAGGCTCTTTAGTATTTTACCCCATTTCTAAGCAACCCTGTTATAGCTTTCCAAAGCTTAAAGGTCAACTTTTTTTTTTTTTCTTTTAGACAGAGTCCAGAGAATTGTGTGGCAGTGCTTATATTGTGGTTGAGTGAAAAACCTAGGAGTAGTTTGCAAATTTGTTTTTTTTTCTTTTACAATATTAAGAATATTTAATAAATGATTTGATTGACAGCAATGGTTTTTGAGGCAAAGTTGCTCAATGTGAAGAGATCTATCAAAAGATATGAATCATTCGTGAAACACCAAATGATTACAGATGTGCAAAACTCTGACCTTTATAGCCATAAGTTGAACACGCCCATCAGGTTTCACTTTGATCGATCGCTGTTAACCTGGTCTAATAAGTGCTGAAACGTCATTGGTCAGCGCCGGCCATGTTTTTTGAGATATGCAGCTGTACACTTCTTGCACTCTCCAGGGAAGCTTTATGCACTGGGTTGGTTCCGATTGAGCAAAAACCCTACAGTATGACTGGTTGGAAAAAGCATGTTTTTAAAAAAAAATCCAAAATGGACACTTGAGCTTACGACTGGCGGTTTAGGAGTTATTTGTGTCCCCGTGAGGCCGATTGGCACAAGCCTTGATGACATAGTACACAGTGTGAGTATCATCCCTCTACAACTAACGGTTGGGTCTGTCTGATCACTTTAGGGGAGAATGCTGATCCTTCACCATTTTAATAATTACAATTGCAAAATGGCATTTCTGCATTCTGCATTTTGCAAACTGTTAGTATGCATTAAGTAACACCCTGGCTAACAGCACAGCAACACTAAAAACCATTTGAAGCACTATAGCTATACATATACAGTAGCAATGATCTGGCAACCGTACAGCAATGTGCTAAAAGTCACTCAAGACATTAGAGCAACTGCACAATAGGACTGAATATGCAGAGATTGAAGTGGTGGGTTTTAGTGAGCCAACAATTCTCCTATTTTATTCAGAAAATGCATTAATAAAATCTAGTTTCCCAGTATTAAGCAATATATAAAGTCATAATAATTGTTATTGTCTCTCCCTGCAGTGCTGCGACTCGTCGAGGGGCTGGAACGGTCTGGACTGATGCAGATTGCTGTTTGTAGCTGCAGCCCTGAAAAGCACTTAAAGTGTGTTTTGAAAGAGGGCTGCTCCCTCCCGAGGCCATGTCTCTCTGTGTGAGTGTCTATGCACTTCAGAGATTTCTGCACTTTTACACCAGGAGTCTCTACAGCCTTCCAGCAAGGCAGGGAAAACGTTCTCCTTTCTCTCTCTCTGTTACCCTGTTTAACCCATGTCTGGGGATTTTGTGCACCACTAACATCTCTATCGGATATAATCAGTATCAAAATTTAACGGAGATATAAATATTGTTTTAATTTTTGTCCTAAGATCACTGCGTGTGGTTTGATTTTTATACATTATGAAAGTCTCATGCTATTCTGGTCCTGCCTTCAGTATAAGGCTATGGGATTTTTCTAATTCCTCACCCAACCCTGGCATTAAAAAACATGCAAGTCACCTCTCAATAAAAGTTGGATTCGCGGTATCGTTCTTGTTCGTAGCACAACACAGCTGACAAATTTAGTTTATAAAAATGCTGTGGGAATATTGTTTTAAAATGTTTCTAAAACATTAAAATGACCAGTTTTCTCGATGTGATATACTGTCATTTATATAATAACATTATATATACAGTATATTATATAATGTTGTTTTTTATTTATTTTTTTAAATGTTACAAAACCTTTGACAATAAAATGTTTAAAATGTTTTTATTTATTATTATTATTATTTTTATTTTTTTTTACAATGGTCTAACTTTATTTTTGCCCAACATAGAAATACATAGAAACATACAAATGTAAATACTCTAAGTACATGGATATGTTACAAAAACCTTTCTTAAAGCAGTCTATCAACTTTATTTTAACACAAAATATAACATTTGAATGCTTATTCTTTCATATTCTTAGAATGTTTTTGAATGCATTTTTAACAACTATTTTTAATTTTCTAAAAATGACAAAATGCCCACTTTTCTTGTTGTGATTGTAACTTTATTCAAAGTCTACAAAAATGTTTATTACAACTTTATACTAACTTTATTTTCACCCAGATAATGATGTTATTTCAACGTTTATTTGTAGTATTCTAAAAAACATTTCCTTAAAGGTTACAAAACATTTATAACAACAGTCTACTATCTTTATTTTCACCTAAAATATGTTATTTTAATGTTTATAAGAACATTAAAATATCTAGTTTTGTTGTTTATCATTACAATATCTAAAACGTGTCCAGTTTTTTTTAAAGGTTCCAGAAATCCAACATTGTTTGAACATTTTTTATTTATTTATTTATTTTATATTCTAATCTCCAGTTTTCTTGTCATTATTTAAAGGTTCTAAAAACATTTTTTTTGCAACATTTGAACTTTTTTGCCCAAAATATAACATTATTTTAATGTTTATTTTTAATATTATAACAACATTAAAATGTCTAAAAAATGTTGTAACACTTAAAAAAATGTTTCTTACAACATAAGCTTACATACAAGCTCTATTTTCAAACAAAATATAACATTATTTGAAATGATTGATCAGTTTTTAATATTCTAAGAATTTTAAAATGCCAATTTTGTCTTCTTGTGATTATAAAGTCATTTTATATTTCTAACATTTATATAACTTTAAAAAATGCCAGTGAAATTTTTGAGAATACTCCCTGCTAGATGGGAAATAATTATTATTATATTAGCAATTTGCCTCAGTTCATCTGGATCAGGAATCCTTTTTGTTTTTTATTAAACACACACTGATTTTTACAGAGTTTGAGTTTTTACACACTGTCTGTGTGTCAACAGTGCAAAATATGCAGTCGCTAAACTTGTCTCTTTGCCGCTAGCATTCACACACCATTACAAACACACACACAAAAGCCCTTAGGCGTACAGAACTGTCACCAGCGTAAACACACACTAAAACCAAGATGCTCTCCTGAAAACATCACACACACTTGGAGTCATTAGCTTATTTCTGACACTGGGATATTTCCTCCCAATAACCCGATGTTCCACAGCGTGAATGTGTTAACATTATTTTATTCTGTCTGATGTGTTCACAGAGTCAGATGAAGACACTGCGGCAGCATTTTATTTAGCTTTGCTGGAGTGTAAGACGCCTAGCGCTGAAGGCTAAGAGATATGAAATCCAATCAGGAGAGGGGGGACATTCAAGACAGGCTAGTCAAACCATAGCAGTGTTTGAAATTGAGTATTAGTGTATTTAGTGGCATACTGACAAAAGTCGGAGTTCTGTGGTTTTCAGTTATTGTCTGTTAGCTCTGCTAAGCTGTTTGCATGCTAGCTAATATACTTTATACTATATATATATATATATATATATATATGCCTTCAGCAGATATATACACATTTGAATCTTATCTGAGAAACTGAATAAAAAATATTAATGGCTCATCCTGCACTACACATTGTCCAATCAGATGTCTCTAAAATGAAAATGACCCCTTAAACTGACAGTAAATAATTAGCCAGTAGCAAATAATGGGTCTTGGTCAAGCGGCAACCTCACGCTGTCTCTCGTGAAGCCAACACGGAAGTGACTGAAACTATTCATCTAAAGCAATTCATCAACTGGTCGCTAGAGGCTGGCTGCAAAAGGGAGGCAATCCCATAGACTCCCCATGTTAAAATGCCTAACTTACAGCAGAAAAAACATGTTATAGCCTGGTCCAAAAATTTTTTATAGCTAATGCTGCCCTTCATGACAACTGTGAAGGGGGTAAATTCTTTTTTATAACTCATCCTTTTAAATTATATTAAGCCTTAAAGTTCTGCATAATTAAGGGCACATCAACTTGAGTGACAGGTGGACTGCCGCGGCTGCCACCACTGCCACGCTAGGTGGGCGTGGTTTTATCAACCAGCTTCCACCTCTTTGCCCATTTTCAATAATCTGAGAGTGACACGTGGTAACGCGATTCCAACATGGCGATGGTCAGCTCTGCCTACTTTGAGCTTCAAAAATGCTTTTCATAAACCTATGGGTGACGTCACGGACACTACGTCCATGTTTTTAACAGTCTATGATCTTGGTAGGGCTGCATGATATTGGGGGGAAAAAAACAAAATGACAAAGATTACTATTGATTACTATTGTTACATTTCCATGCAAAACTAAACGTAATTATTTAATAAAAATAATATAGTAATTTTATTTGACTTTTTTTTGACAGAAATATGAAATATAAAATATGAAAAGAAAGGCTCTAAATTAGCTGTGCTTGTATAATAATAATAATAATAATAATAATAATAATGAAATGATAATAAAAGTGCTACTACTATTTTATATATTACTATTGTAATATTTTTCTTCCTTTATAATTGAAGTGAATGGGGGTTGAGATTTTGAAGACCAAAAAAGTGCATCCATCCTTCATAAAAAGTGCTCCACATGGGTTAATACAGGCTTTCTAAAGCGAATCAATTCATTTATGTAAGGAAATATTATACTAATACTCAAATGGCTCAAATGTTAAACACCAAGCTTTTAATTTTATCTTTATTTTTTTCAGTAATTTAAATAGTACTTGAAACAGTACACACTCTTTAACAATAAAAAGTTTGTACACTAGCGTTGTGAGCACATTGCATTGTGGGATATAATACTACTATGCTGCACAATGTATTATTAGCATACTGCAAAGTACATATGCAAATTTAGTATAGTAAGTACAAACACACACACACAAGTATGCAGTATGCATTGACTCATGTCTTGAACAGTAGTATGCTTCATTGTTGTCAGTGTGGTGCATGTTTAATTTAGTAGTGTGCATAGTTTGGCAGATGTAGTAGGTAATCTGAGTGTCTTATGCATACAAAAAACAGGATACTGTGTGCAGTTTACATACTGCATACTGCAAAATTAATCTGAGCACTAAATTAGTATGCTATTCTGACCAAACCGTATACATATAGACAATTAAGTGCAGATATGATCAGTCTTGGTTTCTCTAGAAGCTTTTTTGGCAGGATTTGTGACAGTATATACTAATGTTAGGACTCTCTCTGTGTGTGTGTAGTGTGGGCGTCTCTATCTCCAGCAGGCTGATTTAAACTCTCAAACCATCTCAGCAGGGTTTGGATACGCTCTGAGTATTGCTCACCGCTCAAACCAAACGTCCCAGAACTGTTCCAGAACGCTCGGTTTGAGCGCACGTGACACCAGTAGTCCTGAGGGTTGGATGTCAATCTGGCTTTCAATCACATGTAAGTGTGGTTTAGTGTTCTGACCCACTCGTGTCACGTGATGTGAACGGGATGAGAGGTTTCAGACACGTGCTGCATGCAGGAGGCACTACAGCTGCGAAGAAACTGACAGTTCCTTTAAGGCAAATTGGTGCACTCAGCGGCCATCTTGGCTAAAGTTGCCAACTTCAGCGGAGGTACTCTGTCAATTTTAGGAAGGTATTGGAAAGTCTCGAGATTTTGAAGGCCAAAAACAGTGTATCTATCTTTCATGAAAAGTGCACCACATGGTTCTGATGGGTTAATAAAGGCCTTCAAAACATGAGGATTTTAAAAGAAAAATGTTGGAGGATTTCAATATAAGCCAAGTGGAGACTGGTCTTCCTTGCTGTAAACAAAACTTGGTACTTGTTAGATTAGCATATTCTCACTGGAGCTTATCATACGTCTACGTCCTGAGCCATTCGCTGGTGAACGTGGGTGAACGTTACTTTTAGCGACAGTCCCCAGATATTTGAATTCTGAAGCGTCACAATATGTAACTGAAGCAACGTGATAAAACCACAGCAATGTCAACGTAATAAAAATGTACAAGGGTCACCAATTGTTTGGGAGCTGTTGAACAAATAAGGTAAAATTGCATATTCTAAGAAAATTAGTGTTTTTGTTCTTGCATGTATAACAACCTGTTGTTCGGGACTCCCAAAACCAAAAAAAAAACCTTTCATAACCTATAATGGGGCACTTTAATAATAGGCATGCTAATAAGCAACTATTTAATTGTGAGGTCCCTGAACTGAAGTGTTACCGGGAATTGTTTATACTTTATACAGTTGTTCGTTGTCAGTGTTAGGGTATTGTTATGATAAAAGCCAATTTACAATGTGACTTCTACACAATCTTACTAGCACATAACTTGTGCCTCGTTTTGTGCAGATGTAAACTATAATATTAACATTTATGCTGTGAATAAATCTGGTTAATCTCATGTGCATTTGCTGCGCTTGGGTGAGTTCATTTACCCGCTAGCAAAGCGGTGTTCATTCACTATTCAACTTACAGCCGCCATATTGAGTGTTTTTCTACCAGCCTCATGATTCAAGTTTGCTCTGCAACAAGTTCCAGTACGAATAATTTCCTGCCAGACACATTTAACTAATGTTCTCTGCTTTTCTGCCCCCCCCCCCTCTCTTTTTGTCTCTGTGTCTGAGTGCTTCAGTGATATTCCCTCAACAGTGTACTGGGTGTGGTGTGTTCGGTTGAATCTGGGTCATTCTGCATTATCTTTATTGTGACTATGGTGTGAATGAAGGATCATTTTATTCATTTTAATGCAGCACAGAAATCCAGTGCATCCAGGCCGCTACATCCATCCTCTAATTGGTTTGATGTCTGTCATCTCGTGGTGATTTCTCTGCCAGACCCATTTCTGCTCTACAGATGGTGGCCAGAACATGCGAGAGTTTGTCATGAGCGCAGCCAGGAATGGCTTCATCACGGACACGTAAGTCAGCTGACTGCCGCTTTTGGGTGGAGCTCCTGCAGTTTGTCAGGCTCCACCAGGGGGCCCCATCGTGTTTAATATTACCACCCTCAACCACAGGCGAGAACCATTAGAGATTACTGTTCTTATTAAACTCCACTGCAGTCCTGCCACGGCGCACTCAAAACCCTCAAACACTCTCAGAAGCTCAACAGCTTATTGAAATAAAGATAAAAGAGGAATTTTCAGAGAGGGAATTATGTCTGCGAGACACAAGAGTTTCTTCCAGTCCACCTCCTTTTTCATTAGCAGAGAGCATTTCTCACAAGTCACGAGCCTTTAGCCTTAGATTGCGCGCCAACGGACTCGTATTGTACACAAAAATGGCTCAAAATTCAAGGATCAGCCTTTACAGATTTTTTTTTTTTTTTGTAGTATTGTTGATACAATGTTAAACAAATGTCACTTTGACTAAGATGGGCACATCTCAGAAAGAATAGCAAGTTTCATGGCATTAGGTTTATAAAATAAACAGTTGACTAAAATAGCAATATAAATGATTATTGAAATGTATATATTAGTGCTGTCAAACAATAATCATGATAAATCGCATCCAAATGAAGTTTTTGTTAACCTGATATATGAGAATGTACTATGTATATTTATTATGTATACATAAATAACAAACACATGCATGTATACTTTAAAAAAATATGTGTATATATAAAATATATTTATTTATAATATAAAATATAAAAATATAAGTGTATATAAATATAATTTTACATATTACTACAGCATAACTTCAAGTTCACGTATGTATTTGCATGATTTTGTGCAGATAAGAGTGGATAATTTGAAAGAATCATATTCTTTGTTTCTTCTTGTCTGTCTAACATTCTGGTTCTCTCAAAATTATGTACAGATGTTATGTAAATAGAATGTTTTTATTGTCCTCAAAACGTTAGCTCAAAAATACTATTTACACATTATTATATTAAATATTATATTAAAAGTTTTTCTGAAACATTTTTGTTGGATGATCAAAATTCTAAAACTATTGCATTACCAAGAAAGCATTCTAAAAACCTTCCAAAAATTTTGAACCCTCCTATTCACAAATAGTTTTTTTTTGTAACTTAATGGAAACATTGGCACAACGTTCTTAGAACATATTTTTGTTATTTGGGTTGCAAAGTTTTTTCTCTGCTTATTTGTCAACAGCTTGTTGTACATGTCAATCAAGACAGCCTCTTCCTGTCCAAGTTGATGGTTTGTAACCAGAAAAACAGAACCAGACTTCATATTAGCGTCAAAAAATCTGGCTATTCGAGACTATAACATCTCCTAGTGTCTTCTGCAATAACTCGGCACCAACCAGGAAAATTCCCCTGAGTGACAGACCCCCAGTGACCAAGACCCAGAGATCAGAGAGTCAACACGTCCCTCGGGGCGTCCAGTGGTGCAGACATCCATGTGGTCTCAGCTGAGCAGGTGAGGAGTCGGCAACACAAAGATCCTCCACGGACGAAAGACCATCTCTGATCTAAAAATGTCCTCAGGCATAAAGAGCTCCTCCTCTCCCTCTGTCTGTTTGTCTGAGAGTGACGCGGCCTGAAGTTGCTCTTTTTGATATGACAGTGGAAGTATCACTTCATCTTGTTGATGCCACGGGCCAGTTTGTCATCTGCAGAGACTTCACTCCCCAAAACAAGGTTAAAAACCCCAGCACAGGCCTCGGGTTCCTTTTTAACAGCATCTTCTGTAATCTCTCTCCTCTGTGCGGCCCAAGTGTGTGTGTGTGTGTGTGTGTATGTGTGTGTATGTGAGTTTCCTTTATCAAATACATATGTGACAGTCTCCACACTCTGTCTCTATGAAATGGAGGCCTGAAGGGTCGGACTCTTTAATCTGTCTGTTTTCTGAGAAGGGTTTTCATTCTTTCTGAGTGAGAATGAGTTGAGTCAGACCTCTCATACAAAACCAAATCCACAGAATGCTGAAGTTTTATTTCTTTAAATGGAAATAATTAAGTGTTTAATTCAAGGAATAGTGCTATATCTGCTAGATTTGGGGGGGGGTTTGAGTAGGATCGGGAAATGTCCATGAGCCAAGATTCTTGCTTGTGATGTCTGGAGCACAATAACGCTGTATATCGGCTATCGCCACCAACAAAACATATTACTCTGATTTTTTCGCGCAAATGAGTTTCAAAATAAAAAAAGGTAATTGTGACTTTGTATCTCACAATTTAGCTCATGTTTCTCAATTCCGACTTTTTTTTTCAAAATTGCTGTCAGAAGCAGGATCTAAAACAACCTCAGAATCGCAAGATAAAGGTTTGAATTGTAAGAATATACAGTAAGACTGTTGTATTATTTACTATTTGCTATAATGCAGTTGCATTATGGTCGTCCAGAGTTTGAATCCCGCTCTGCTGCAAAAGATGCAAGACTCAGGCACAATGGTCAAATACGTCCATCTAACATATGTATACATAACAGACATATTGAGTGACTGAGTCCTTCATTCAAAAAAATTCAAAACACTGATTCATTCGAATGTAGATCCATTCAGGAACAAAGTTAAGAAGTGTTGCTTGTTTCTGCTTGCCTTCATTTGGATCTTTTTCAATTCCTGGATCAAAAACTGATAATAGTTTTATTTAAAATGTAAGTTACTTAATATTAATTTACTGTTCACTGAACCTTTGGTCTGAATGGTCATTTCTCTTTGGAAGATTTTTCACATTTTCCCCATACAAAAATAGCATGGACTATACTGTATCAGATTAAATTGATCTACTATAATTGGTTGCAATCAATTTATTTTAGCCACAGTTAAATCTTGCTGAAAATCTATTTAAATGTAACTATAAATTGATTGCAACCACTTTTTCCAGTGATGATAAATCAAAAACCAGCAACATCATGATCCATCCAATAAAAATGGCTTTTGATTAACAAGAAGCCACACTGCACCAAATGTAGTTTTGTATGAAAACTGGCAATTTTTTTTTTTTTTATTCAGTTTAATTGAATTGTGGAATTACATTATTATTACATTATTACATTTTCACAGTAATTTTTCCTGTTTGAGTGCATCACCAACAAAACCATGCTTTTGTTGTTTCCCTTGAGATTCTGGAGTACCACAGAGCAGTTTAGATACATAGTCTAAAAACTCCCATGCTTGCTCTCTGCTCCTCTTATACTGTGTGCTGTTGACTTCACCTACTAGACAATAATTAGGGTCACCTGTTAATTACAGTCGTCTGCTAATTAGGGTTAAGGGTCATCAGCGGTTAGTTGATCACAGGCTATGAGGGAGTTCCCACTGATTTTCCTGCACCGGTTTTTGTGTATTTTAATCGTAGTAGTGTATCATAATGATGTGGAATTGCATTTAGTCATCAGTCTATGTTTGCATAAAGACTGTTTAGTGTAACTCACTGCAACACTGAAATTAATACGGGTTGACTGATCATGACATCAGGGCACATCCAAAATGCATGAGCTCTGACAGTTACCATGCTGAACTGCTCTGTAATGCAACTAAATGAATAACATGCATCATCTGCAAAATTATTGCATGGATCTAATATAGACAAATCAAAACGGCTTAGTATTGTTTAAAAATATAGCTATATAATATGTTCTGACATGCTCCTCATATCAGCTTGACAGCAATGAAGGTATATGATAATGTTTTTTTGTGTTTTGTGTGAATGACTTGCTCTTTTTTCTTATAAGGCTGAAAATAAATACTGAAATTATATGTTGCATGCCATTTTTTTTAATTAAGTAAAAAAAAAAAAAAAAGACTGACAACAGCTAGAGTGCAATAAATGGTCTCAAATCCCTTTGGTAAATCATATTCTTGAATATAATTATGCAAATGCTTTTAATTTGTGTGACTTTGTGAGTTTTATTTAATAGCAGGTGCTTTGGTGACCTTGTGTGATCATTATTATGTCATAATTTATTTTACTCTAAAAATATATAGCTGAAAAAGTCTTGCAGAGGAACGGCCACGGCAGTAGACAGGTCAAGGACACGGGTCATTATTTTCGCTTCTGTCTGAGCGTTTACCAGAGCAGTAAAACTAATGAAGGACCCAGGTGTGCGAGGAGAGAATGAAATGCTATAGATCTAGAAATCATCTACATGCTTATTGAGATACAGTAATTTTAAAAGAAAATCTGTTAATGATTTCCACAAGTGGTCTTCCAATGATATGGATGAAGCACTACTCAAAAATAGTCTGGCAAAGTCTCCTGTGCTATTTATATAGTGTTGTCACAACATTGCTACTGAAACTTTAATTTTAATACATTTTATTCAATTGTTAGTATTGTCAGATTACAACTAGATGCAAGACTTAAATCAGTGAAGTTACTGTTTTGTTCTAATCAAAACCCATTTTTCACCACAAAAAAAATAAAAAATAAAAACTTTTTATATGAAAGTTTTGACTTATTTTCTTGCAATTCTGAGTTTTTTTCCTCACAATTTGAATTCACTACTGAATTCAATACTCAAAATTACTCAGAAAGTTCATATCTTCCAATTGTGAATCTCTCATTTCAGACTTTTTAAAATAATTTATGTCTCGCATTTAATATATATTATGAGAAAAAAGTTGCAATTAAATATATTTCATGATGGAAATAGTCTTCTGTATACGTTGTTTATATGACAATGTGAATGTAAAAGAAAAAAACATTATGAGTTCTGTGTAATTTATTATTAAAAGATCAATACAATTTTACCAGCGATTACGTCCTATTCATATGGAAGCCCATTTCTGCCACTGAATAATAAAAAAAAAGGTTATTGCTTTGGTTATTATTATTAAAGGTTTTTTCTCAGAATTCCAAAGTTAGAAAATCGGAATTGCGTGATATAAAGTCACGATTGTGAGTTATAAAGTCAGAATTGCAAGATATAAACTCGCTTCCATGTATGTGAGCAGTAAGAACACCCACTATGACCAATAAATATAGAAACTGATGAAATCCAAAGATAAAATCACAGTCTGCATGAATGGCCTATAAGAATCCTATCATGGTAAGGAATATCATACTTCTAATCTGGCAACATCTGAACGTGAGATAAAAATATACGACTCTTAAAAGCAGGTCATCTGAATGAAATGCCTTTAAAGTGACAAGTCGATTTGATTCGAGATAACCATTTTTTCCAATGCAGACCTCGTTTGTCTGTGCAGTGGGTCAGGGAATTATACATAAATTTTCCCCTGCATCAAATAACTTTGAATAAAGTAAAGATATAAACGCAATTAAAATGACAAAGCTCCACCTGAAACAACATAATCTATGTCTTCATCTTAGCTGCGGTCAGCATTATCCATCTTTCAGAAGAGATTTTCTCTCTCACAGCTGCCTGCATAACCACACCTAAAGGCAAAGCTGGTAAAAGTCATTTTGTGAGCATAAAAAATCAATATGTTTGGATCAATAGAGTTGAAATGAAGGAACACAAGATAGATATTATGAGAGAGAGAGGGAGAGAGTAAATGTGATTTTTCACAACTGTATTGTGAGAATCTGGTTCTGTAGCTTTACTCTCCTCACCGCCTTTTATGTGCGTTTAAATCACTAAGTGCTAAAAATATGCTATAATAATGAACACTTGTTATTTACATGATTTCCTCTCAGTGTTTTAAAGATGAAGTGTAAAATAACTTTCTCCTATTTCAGCTTAAAGGCTTAGTTCACCTAAAAATTAAAATTATGCTACCTGGTCTCATGGCATGAAGGTCCCTGAGCGCACTGTTTAGCGAGACATGAAATATGTTGTAAAGCTACAGTTATGACAAAAGGATCAAATCTCTGTAAAAGGAAGTTAAAATGGCACATCTGCAACAACAAATGCCTTTTGATATTAGTTTTGCATTTGTTAACACTATCAGGTAAATTTAGGGTTGGATTTGGTGTAGGGCATATTTCAAACATGGCAGAGCATTAATTTTACCGACAGTTACTAGATATTTGAATTCTGAAGCATCGCAATATGTAACTGAAGCAATGTAATAAAAACACAACAATACTTTTCTATTTCAACGTAAAAAATGTGCGAGGGTTCACGTATTAAATCTGTGTTTCTCTTTGAAACTGTAGCGAAACGTGCAGTAAGGTACATAAAAACGGTTTTGCACAAAAAGTGCACCGAGGTACATATTTTTATGAGACTGGGTTGAAATTATGTCATTAGTTTCTTACCCTCATGTCGTTCCAAACCAGTAAGACCTTTGTTCATCTTCAGAACACAAATTAAGATGTTTTTGATTAAATCTGAGCTCCATCTGACCCTCCATAGTCAGCAAGAATATTCCTACGATCAACGCACAGAAACGTGGAAAGGACATTAGTAAAATAGTCTGTGTAATATCAGGGATCCACCGTAATTTTACGAAGCTATACAAGAATACTTTTTGTGTGCAAAGAAAACATAAATAGCATAATTTATTCAACATTTCTTCACCCTGAGTTATCGTCTTCTGCCATTTTGTTGAGTACCCCAGAACATAATCAACACAATTAGTAACTGTACCGTTTGCTATATATACAGTATATATATATAAAAAAACAACTTCTTTATCCATTGAAGATAAATTAGTTACTTAAAATGTATGGTTTAAAGAGTTCTGGGCACATAAGCACTTCAAATCACATTTTGCACCAGTGAGACCAACTGCCATTGAAATGAATGGAGATGCTAAAGGCTAACTTGCTCCAGGTATTATAGTCTACATCTATTGAATACATTTATGCTACATTAATGTACTGTAAATACTTAGAAGTTGCTTTTATGTTGTGTTTGTGGTTGATTTACATTATATTTGAGTTTGTAAGTAAGTGCATCTTCATTTGTTTTTAATTAACAAATAAAGTGTGTGGGTTTACATCTAAGAATATTGTACTAGGACGTTGTCCTGTTTGTCAAGTGGATGTGTGTCATTGAGATTCTAATGGTAGAGCCAGACTTTATTTCCCACGAGTCGCACCTGCTGCCGCCCCTGGAGCTCACTGTGGGTTCAGTGCTGGTGGAACACAGAGCGGACACCGCCTGACATCTGAGCACGCTGAGATCTCTCATCTGAAAGAACACAAGGTCAGAGATCTGAGCTCTTTATGACGTGGATAGAACATCAGACAGCAGACTTCAGTCAAACATTGACAGACTTACTAGAACATCATATCATCTCTGTTGAAAAGACCACCATAGGTGGTGACCACCAGCTTATGTTGTGGTGTAGATTCCCTACATAGTTGAGTAACAAGCACAACCAACAACCAGCTGAACAGCTTAAAAAAAAATTGGCTGGATTACAGCATTTTAAATTGTTTATTAAAAAAACTGTATGTTTAGAAGAATGGTCAAAAATTGTTAGGTTGAAAATAGTTGTTGAAATTGATGTTGAAAAGTGTGTTTATAATCACTTCTAGTGTTGTCACGGTACCAAAATGTCTGTAATCGGTACCGATACCAGTGAAAGTCCACGGTTCTCACTACCAAAGCATGCTAATTAAAAAAAACACACTATTTTTGATAATAAAGTCAAACTAAAATAAAATGTACAAAAATCAATGTCATTAATTTACTTAAAATTGTGTTTCAGGTTTTTCTACAAGTAATAAAAGTATGAAAAACGGTAAACAAGTTTCACACAAATTCAATTTGTCTTTTAATTAATGAATTTTAAACACATTTTATTTATTTTTTTGGTAAATAAAGGGGATTTACTATTAAAATTAAAAAGAAACATTGTGTGATTATAAAACATAAACAAGTATTAATTTTTTAAACAGTAGTGGTAGTACAGTAGGTAGCCTATCACATACATTATTCTAAAATATTAGTAATATATTTCATGCACAATGTCTAAAACGAACTTTTATTTTGACGGGTTGCCGCGAATGGTTTTACTCAAATGAAGCGGTGAAATGCAAGTGAAGTGACTCTCGGAGCAGTTCTGGAGATGTTTATGTATTTATGTCCTCATTGAGACGGCAGATAGAGCGTCACGCGCTTCAGTGTATATTAAACAAAACCGCGCGCGCCTGCCATTCATTCATTAACACAGAGACGCACAGAACATGCAGGATTCATATTTGCAGATTCTAAGTACTAACTTGGTAAGTACCGGGTCTTTTGACAACACTAATCACTTCTGATGAATTTGACACACTAGAACAGTACCTATATTTTGTTTATTATTTATAGCTACTTTTTTGTTTGATATTGGATTTGATCAGTAGTGGAATGATTTATTTAAAACATGATTTCAATAGAAGTGTTTGACAAATGCATGCATTAGAAAGCTTTTATATTGGTAAAATGATGCCAAAAAGGACAAACGCCTCTGAAAATCAACAAGAAATGTAATTTGCAACAATGGTGCACAATAGACATATTATTTAGCATGTAATTGTAGCCTTATCAGCTTTTATCAATCACATGTTCACGCTGGTATAAACTGGTCTTGTCAGTGGGGGTGGAATTTAAATAATTATGGGTCATGTGCCACGCTTTTGAAAATGGCTACTGTTGGCTTCTGTGACTTGTTATGTGAATGCTTGTTTTCATTCATCAGCAGACCAGTCAGCACTAATGTTAATGTTTTTTCCCCTTTATTTTGTGCTCTTTTATGGGTCGGTAAAAGCATATGTGCATTAACGTTAAATGTTCTGGAGAGAGAGGGTGGAAGGGAAGGTAAATGTTCAGTGAGGCCTGGATTAATCTTCTCCTTTCTCTGATCCGACCTCCTGCTGAGGAACCCGTACTTCACCTTTCATCTTTTCATCCTATATTCATTTATGTGGATTTAAGCTTTTGTGTGTGTGTTAATGCACGAAATGTGGTGGTCCGCTTTGGTTCATATCCAAGTGTGAGTGCTGGGCCTGTTGCTGGGGGAAACGAGCTTTATTTTGTGTTTTTGTCTTGAAATCATTGATTTCTCAAAGTGTTTTTACCAACATGTGGTCTCTCGAGGAGATGTTGGCTCTCAGCTTTCATATTTTATTCTATATTACAGGTGAATAAATGGTTGTTTTCCTATTTCTATGAAGAAAAATGCTTTAGCCTATGTTTAGAATCAGAAAGAAAGCAGATGGACGTTTGAAATGTTTACCACATGGTTGCTGTATCCTCTGCTGTGACCTTGCCTATGGTGGAGGGGATGGTCTTTTCTTCATGGTTGATGTGATGGGCCAGTAGCTGTCAGAGCACAGGAGGACATCAGGGAACGCATGTCTTTCTTTATTCCGCAGCCGTTGTCTGTATCAGCAAGGGGTCACTGTCAGCCGGTATGGGGTTCTGGCATTTCAAGCCTGACAGAACTTTAGACCGAACTGGTTGATCCATCCATGCTGAAGAAGAAACACATGTGCTTTGTTCGTTGGCCTTTATTGCCCAAGCTCATCAGAATCTGGCAGTCCAGTTCAGACTCGTATCAGTTTTTAGGTCACAGTGGAGCGATATGTATTGACGGAACAGTTTTCTCTGCGCTTGGTTAGATGAACTTCTCAGTGCTGCAGCGCGATGTCTGATTAATGCATCTTTCAACGTCTAACTGTGGTTTTAATGGGTCATGTAACTGTGACCACACAGGCCACATCTGAATTTAGTAGATATTTTGTTTGTTCAAAATGATATCTTGTAAATGCATCCCATTTCACATCAGTTTGCTGTATATTATGCTCATCAAAATCAGAATTTAACAAATGAACATGTATATTCTGGTGATGATCATGCAGAATTTAGGACAGGAGCGCATCACACTGCTCTTACAGTATGACATCATAGAGAAGCATTATGACATTAGGGTGGGATTACAGCCTAATAACAGACTGATCTCACACAGTGATCACATAATGACTTGTGACATCACACAAAAAAATTTCCGTGTGGAATCATGTCACTAACTACTGTATCAGAGTACTACATTTTGACACCGCACTGCAATCAGATAGTGGCATCATGATATCACACTGAAATTCATTATGAAATCACAGTAGGGTCACATCATGATATCACACTGGGATCACAGAGTGGCATCATGATATTATACTGGAATCACAGAATAGTATTATGATATCACATTGAAATCACAGTGACATCATGATATCACGATGGAATCACAAAGTGGCATCATGATAGTATACTGAAATCACAGAATGCCATTATGATATCCCACTGAAATCATGACATCACAATAGAATCACGAAGGGACATCATGATATCGCAATGGAATCAGAGTTCCATAATAATATCCCACTGGAATCACAGAATACCATTATGATATCACACTGAAATCACAGTGCTATTATGAAGTCATACTGGAATCTCAGTGTGGCATCATGATATCACAGTGAAATTACAAAGTGCAATCATAATATCACATATAAATGTATAAATTAACAGTTGCTTTTACTCAAAATGGCTTACAAATGAGGAACATCTCAAGCATTTTTTCATAAGAGCTAACAAATAGTACACAGTGCCAAGTTTCATATTTAAGCTGGATTAGCTCGTAAACTAGATCAGAGGTGAAATGCAGAGAGGGAAGAAGTAAAAAGAAAAAAAAGAATTAGAAATCTGAGTTTCATCGTACCACACTCACATAGTGGCATCATGATATCAAGCTGAAATCACAGCATAGCAGTATTACACAGCACTACAATAAGCGAGTCCACACGAGTGTGAATCTTGCTTGGTGTGCTGCTGTGTGATCATTTCCTGTTCTCGCTTGGGTGGTAATTACTGCAGATAACCTCTAAGTCCTATCCGACCTGGAGCCATGCCCTTATCTTCCACTTTTAGCTTTCTGAAGATCACACTCTCTTGCTCCCTCTCAGCAGGTGTGTTTGTTTAGCTCCGTCTCGCTGCACTAGGAAGACACGACAGGTGCTTCCGAAACGAAGGAACTAGCATTCTTCCATCAGGAGCGCTAATCTGATTTAGCACTGCTAGCACAGTGCGTGGCACGGCTGTCACGGATGCCTGTGGAGAACATGTATCAGTACACCGAGACGCCAACCTGACACCATCTGCACGTACAGGTGCCATCAACAGCATCTCCGAGGCTTTGCAGAGTGAACCATTGCTGGTATCCGGTGATGCAAAAAACCCTGGGAGTGTGAAAATGGCGGCGGTGCTGAATATCTCCTCAACTTGAGATGAAGATTGACAGAATCCAATCAGACGTGCTGTAGTAAAAGACCAATGTTGTGTGACTTGCTAAGGCTGTGTCTTATTCCGCTTCTTCAATATATGAATCCGTATACTGTGAATTTAGGTGACATCTAGCAACATTTAAAATGACCTTTCAAGCAGTGTGTAACACAGCTATAAATGAATGAAAACATCCTGCAAAGTTGTAAATCTAAAAGTTAACCATGTATACAGTTATTGTCTCTCAAAGGAAAGAATCAACTCTGAATCGTTCAAACGAGTCCCAAGCATTTCACTTTGACGTCAAATGAAACATTAGCATATTGCCCGCCCACTTGTTGGTCTGAATGAAAATGCCAATTTATTCTTTGCCACTAGGTGCCACTTTTGTAGCATTTAAAGCTCACAAACACTGCTAAGTGAAATCGACCAATCTTTAATTGTTGAATGAATCGTTTGGGAGTAGTTGAACAAGGTAAAATATTGAATAAGGTAAAAATAAATGCATATTATAAGAAAATTAAAGTGTTTTTTGACCTTTGATGTATAACAACCTGTTGCTTGGGACTCCCAAAACCAAAATATGAACCATTCATAACCTATAAAATGCACTTAAAGGAACAGTTCACAGATTCTGTCAATATAGAATAGCAAAGCTGTTTTATAAAATACAAAGTATTGACGTATTTAAATTCTTGATACAGTATACTTTTTTTGTCCTAGTATACGACGCAACCTTACTAACTCAATCTTAGTTCTGATGAAGGCTTGACTGGGAACATTGAACACTTGCATCGTTCTCCTCCCTCTCCATTACAGAACCCTTTCAAATGACTAATACCCTTTCACTCTCTCCACCACGTTTTCGCAAGCCGCCCCTCAATTTACATAACATGAATAGAGATGAACCTCCGCCTGCGCCGCTCTGGCCGAGCTGTTTTTTAGTTAGATGATCCGTTTATTAGTTTATTGGTCTATTTATCTCTCCTGCTCTCCAAAATCACTTCAGTTCTGTGTTTACCTCACAGACGAGCTCTGGTCTTTAACAAGAAATTTGGGATTTCTGCTTTTTACTTCATCAAAAACAGCCCACAGAATAAATGTATTCATAAATATGAGGCGTGAGGTGGTTCTGATGGGAGAAGAGATGCAGCATTATATCTGAATTGATCACAGATTTACAACAACATAAAACAAAATAGATCATTTTACAGTTTGATATTTAATTATGTGCTATGAGCTTTTTTCATTTGTGCTGGCTATTAATTTAAAAATGGTTGACTGTTGACCAAAGTGCAGCATTGCCACCACAACATCGATTTTTAAAAATAAAAGATGAACTATATGCTATGTTCTGCACCGTAATTCATAAAAAAATCTGAATTTGCATAATATTGTGAAAACATTCATGAGGTTTTGGTGTGACATGATTTTCCCCTCGGTAATTGTAACTTTATGTTTATGTAAAAATGCCTTGATTAATTATTCATGACTTTCTACAATCATATAAATATGGATACTTTTCACTGACTCAATTCGTTCATGAAAACAATGGAAGAACCAAATAACAGAGTTAAAAAAAGGAAGGGAGCTGACTGTGAAGTTACTCACAGAAGCAGCACCTCAAAAATATGCTCTCTCAGCGGGTGTTTAAAACTTCTTCTAAATCTCACAACACTGTGAAGTTATTGAGTTGTTAACTGATGAACTGCTGGCAATACAAATGACTGTATAGGTTGTATAACTACTGGAAATCAAACACATTTTGAACATATGAACACATATGAACTGCCAGATTACTTCACTTCTACTGTACCTTCAATGCACTGAGGATGTTTTTAATTGAAGTTTGGTCACTGATGGTATAGTTCGATTTTTTTTTTTTTTTTTTTTACAAACGCATACAGTCAGAGACTGAATACATCAAAACTCTGTTTCGCCTAGGTATGCTTAAAAATGCTGTAAAATCTCACGAACCTAAAATATGCATTACAGTAAAGATTCATTTCATATCCCAGACTAAAATTTGACAACGTAAAACAATAGTGGTGATTTCTGTGACCTGTCATACAGTGAGAGAGGTTCAAGATGGCCATTGTCATGGTCTTGCAACCAACGATAGCCTATGATAGCTTTCTGGCATGTCAGAAATTCAGAATGGTCATCACAGAGTGCGCTGCTATGACCCACTTAACTGATCAGCCAATAAAAATGCGACATGAAATCAACACGATACGACGCTAAAACATAAGACTGCTTACCTCAAGCTCTTGTCCTTGTTTCTTTCGCCACTTACACTTATTAGCACACATACGATACACAACTGCTAAAGTGTGACTCATCATGCTCTTTTTGTTTATCACTAGTGCATGCTGAGTGCGTTTATAGTAATGTGCATCGTAGCGTGTGATCATCATCGCGTGTCGTACGGAAGTTTATTAGATCCATAACGTACAATGTAGAATGCAGTGCTCTTATAGGATTGCTAAAATCATACAAACAGCGACGAACACAGTGACATGGTGAGTTTTTCCTAAATGTACAGTTTATTAGTGCATGTTTTTTCTCAGAGTCGAGCCAACATACTACAAAGATGTTGAAAATAATCCAAAATAGAAGCATTTTGTAGTGATTTCAGATCTTAAATACAACATACATTATTATCTATTTTGTGCTATTTGCCTGTGGGTGCTCCCATTCAGTGCCGAATGCCATTAACTGCACAAATAGCAGACTACTAGTAGAAATAGCATAATTTGGGCTTACGTGAAGCTTGAGAGGCATTATAGAATAGCACAGTGTTCAATTTGCACACTTAAAAATCTCAGAGGATGTAGTCGGTTGTTTGCTTCGCTTTATGCTTTTGACTGCTATTTGTAGTAGAGAAGTATGCATACTAAGACACAAAGACTAAAATGTGGTTTATTACCAAGTTTAAGCACAAATGTTTTCAGACTTTTTAGACCCGATTGTATAAGAGATTCTGAGGTTGATTTGTAAGTTTGTGCTCTATAAACAAGATCACAGACATCTTCATCTCCCGTCATACTTGCTCCTCACACTCTCATATGACTGTGTCATATACATTTTTCATAAAGAATAACTTGCCAAATCTCTTTTGGAAAGATTAAAAGACTCAGAAAGGAGTCAAAAGAAAGTGGAGGAACAGATTTGGGCTATTAGGGCTATAAATATATACTATTAACACTCAGATTTGTCATTGTGGCTGTACGTTTTGTGTTGGTGGCGGTATTAGCATTATAAAGACAGACTGATTCCTTGGAGCTGTGAGGTGTAAAAACATTTTCTCTGCTTATTAGACAAAAGCGTCTTCGTTATATCGTCGCTGCCTGCATAATATCACATTGTGGCACCTCTAAATGTTTTGCAGCCTTTCTCACACACACACACACACACACACGGATGCTAGATTTTCTCACAAATGCAGACACGTGTGAAACTCTGCACAGCAGATTTTAGCTTTTCGCCTCACATGACACTCACATTAGTATTACAGGTTCAGGTTATCTGTCTCTGGTGGCTCTCGCTGCCAGAAACATCACTTTGGTTTTCCTTGCTTTAGTATATGCTTTAGATACAGTAGTGTGTGCTGGATATTGTCACTATATACTTTGTCTCTTCTCAAACTGTAATTCCACCATATTGGCTAGAAACAGTAAATAAATCTCCTCAGCCTTGACATTCAACGCACACACCTCATAATCCGCTCATGAAATTCAAGTATGTTTCCGCTGTTGATCTTTGATAGCACAGACGTGTAGATGCTGGAAGATATCGATCGTATCCTCCTCTCATGATTTGGTGGCTTTGGAGGCTGTCAGACTATTGCTTAGCAACTGCTCGGCCAAATGCGGTGCATGGCTTGCTCTGTTGTTAGCAGAGAGGGTTTATATCAAACCGGAAAAACCCAAAATTGTGATTGTGTCTGGATAGCAGATAAATAATTTAAAGGGACAGTCCACCCAAAATTGAAAATTCTGTCATTGTTTACTCAGCCTTGTGTCATTCCAAACCCATTTGACCTTTGTTCATACAAAAAAATTCTATTTTGAAGGCTGTGCTGGTTGCTCATTTCCATACATTTATAATGAATGTATAAAGATTCCAAAAATAACATAAAAGTCATAGATCTTATGGTAGAATACATATTGAATTTAAAGCTGGTGAAAATGAATCTGTGAGGAATAGATTTACAGGCTTTACAATCGTATGTTCTGCATAATTTCTCAAAACTCAACTTTTAACACAGTTTTATTGAGTTTTGTCTACTTTTTGGAAAGATGTTTTGTCAGCTGAACAACTGGTATGTTGTTAAACAACAGTACAATCCATTAAACTCACTGCACTCACTGGTTTAAAATGGTTTTCTTCTTATTTGATGGAAAGATCCTTTTCAGTGAAGGTTGGGGAATTTTCATACTTTTTATTATGTATTACGTTTCTGTTCATTGTGGAGTTCCTCAGGGCTCCATTTGGGGCCTGTTTGTTGTGATTTACTTGACTATTAGACCTGGAGGACCAACTTCTGATTCATCCTTGTTTTATGTCTTGAGGAGGTAAAGTGTTGGTCAGAGCAAAATCGTCTCTTGCTAAAAAGAAAGTTATAATTTTTGGCACAAATCGTGTGGACAGTGACATAAAATATATTTTAGGTCCATGGTCCACAAATTTGCAGTCCCGGATAAGAAATCTGGGTGTAATCTTTTATGTTGTCTTTTTTGTTGTCATTTTAGAGCTTGAAAGGCTTATTATATTAAAAAGTGGCCGAAAATATGGCATGAGCGACATAAAGTTGTGTAAACAATGACAGGAGTTTCATTTTTTTGGCTGAACTATTCCTTTAATGCCTTTTCAAACCTTTAATTTTGTGTTAAACTTTGACGGCCTCCATCTTGGATTGTTTGTCACTGAATTTTGTCATCCTGAGAACAACAAAGATGATTCTTCCTGAAAGAGACACACACATACAGTCAAGAATCCACCTCATATCTGTGTTGAAATCAGATTAATGAATAAATGAACGACAGTCCAAAGAGGAAAAATGGAGGATCATGGGATATGTGGGTCATCGTGCACTGATTTCCCCAGATTCGCTAACAGAACTGTGAAGTGCTTTGAAGACAGATGTCACATTAAAGGAGGTTAGGGTGAGCGGCGCTTCAGTTTCGTCACATAAACCCTGAGTTCAGCATCACTGAGAATCACAAATGCTTCTTGAATTCTCTCTGTCTGTGTGCGTTCAACACAACCACCAGCAGCCGCATACAGAAAACACTAATACAATTATTCCCCGGGGAAAGTTTGATATTAATTAAAAATGTTTAATTACTGTCTCTCTACCTCATGGGGCTGTAGTATGTGCACACTATTATTGGTGACTGTAATAATATATTTTTAACCATAGTATACAGTGTGTGCAGAGGAGATTCTTTCTTTGATCAACTGAATGTTGACACCATTTGACTTATTAAGATTTCTAATTTGAATAATGACATAAAATGTATGAATTAAAGTATGTGTGTATATATATTTATACACTGCTCAAAAAAAATTTAACAACACTTAAACAACACAATGTAACTCCAAGTCAATCACACTTCTGTGAAATCAAACTGCATACTTAGGAAGCAACGCTGATTGATAATCTATTTCACATGCTGTTGTGCAAATGGAATAGACAACAGGTGGAAATTATAGGCAGTTAGCAAGACACACCCAATAAAGGAGTGGTTCTGCAGGTGGTCTGCAGTCACTTTTGAATGCTGGCAGTGCTTTCACTCTAGTGGTAGCATGAGACGGAGTCTACAACCCACACAAGTGGCTCAGGTA
>JAUCMR010024067.1:5186-30960 GCA_032357425.1 Enteromius argenteus | reverse complement strand
TGTAAGTTGATGCACATATGTAAACCTCTGTACTTGGTCAATAATATACAGGCACTGGACTAATAATACATTCAATCAGTCATGAAAGCATGTGATGGAGATCTCAGAACCGGCTTTACCGACAAGATGTGCATGACAATCACGTGCGATTCATTGTGCAGCCCTATTTTTTTTCTTTGTTTATAGTAGATGAGAAAAACTAGGATGTCGGTTGTATTCAAAGCACTGCCATTACCAGTACTGTGTGTGAAATGGTGTGCTGTGATTGGTTGAGCGGATATATCGTGTTCTGCAGAGAAGGGAGACTGGCATTTGTCACGGTTTGGAAAAAAAGGAAGAAAACATGACAATAACATGTTAGATACTGCATTTTCTCTGGCTTTTCAAGATACAATGCTGATTTTGTCTGAATGTTTTATTTTTTTATATAGTTTATCGCGTTTTGGAACCAAACACTTCATATACACTACCAATCAAAAGTTTGGAAACAGTAAGATTTTTTATATTTTTTTAAAAAGTGTTTCTTGTGTTCATTTATTTGATCAGAAATACAGGGAAAATGTTCTATTTTAATATACATTAAAATCTAATTTATTCCTGTGATCAAAACTGAATTTTCAGCATCATTACTCCAGTCTTCAGTGTCACATGATTCGTCAGAATCATTATACTATACTGATTTATTATCAGTGCTGGAAACTATTGTGCTGCTTAATATTTTTTTAAGTCCTGTGATATTTTTTTTGAGATCCTTGAATGAATAAAACGTAAAAAAAAGAAAACCTGCATTTATTTTAAATAGAAATCCTTTCTAATAAAATACACTACTATTCAAAAGTTTGGGGTCAGTCAATTTTTATTTTTATTTTTTTATTTGAAAGAAATTAAAACTTATTTAGCTAGGATGTGTTAAATTGATAAGAAATGATGGCAAAGATTTATATTGTTAGAAAAGATTCATATTTTTAATAAATGCTGTTCTTTATCACTTTTTATTTATCAAAGAATCCTGAAATTTTTTTTTAGCAGTTTCTAGAAAAATGTTTGCCATCACAACTTTGCCAACATTGATAATTCTAATAATAAATCAGCATATTAGAATGATTTCTGAAGGATCTTGTGACACACATTAGACTGGAGGAATGACTGATGGAAATTCAGCTTTGCATCAAAGAAACAAATTAAATTTTAAAGTATATTATAATAGAAACCTATTATTTTAAATGGTAGAAATATTTCATAATATTACAAAATTATATTTCTTTTTTCCTGTATTTTTTGTCAAATAAATGCAGCCTTGATGAACATAAAAACATCTTTAAAAGATATTACAAATCTGTTTCCAAACTTTTGCCTGGTAGTGTATATATATATATGGTGGTTTTTGAGACTTCACATGATTTTTTTTTTTTTTTTCAGATAAGAAGGAAAAAATATTTAAAGCACAGAGAATGAGAATACCGAGAAGGGTTTTTTGACGTAATTTTATGTGCTTGTATATTTTACATCTCCCTGACACTGAAGATATATATCAACTTTGCATTCTTGCACCGTCTGAAACACATCTCTGTGAGTGGGAACAATCATTCGTTTACTAATTAAACGTTTCATGTACATGAAAATGTATACAACAAATGAAAATACAAAATAATTAGAATAATCATTAGCATGCAATAAATAACGGAGCCATATGTGCCATATCTGTACTCATTTATTCCGGAACATTCTTGTAGCAACTCTTCCCCGGCCTGGTACTGGGTTGTGACCCGGTGGTTGGGGAACTCTGATCTAACTTTAGAGAGTTGAGTATGGTGCTAGCAATGGTAAGGTCACAGCAACGGATATGAACAAATGTATTAACAGTCATATAGCACATAAGGTAATCCAAGTATACATTTTTGGGTTTTCATTACCAGCTTTGAAAGAAGTCTGTCTTAGTTGAGTGAAATACTCCAAGGTGGCAGAGGTCCAGCCCAACTTATGCTAGGGCTTTTCTGTGGGCGTTTGTCATAACTGCCGAAAGAAAGAAAGTTGTGTTCAATTACTATGAGCTTGGGTTGTTTGAATTCCCCTCGCATCATTCTGAGAGTTATACTGGGGACGCACCCACCTTACACCCTTACAAACTCCACGGGGGCAGGCAAACACACAGGACTTCAAGGAATAAGTTACTACTTCTGCTCATCGCACTATTTCTGTGTGAATCAGGGTCAGTTGATTGTTTAGTCCTCTCTTTGAGTTGGTTTTTGAACAGGTTGACCGTTAAAAAGTCAAGGTCAGAGCTGTATAGCCCTGCAGCTTAAACTGGCCTCAGATCAGTTCCGTTATTACGTGGATGTTTTGTTTATGGAAGTGTGTGTGTGCTTGTGTTTGAAATGGTCATTGTGTTTAGTCATATTAGCTTGCCGAAGCTTGTTGCTTCCATGTTCTTGGTATTTGTAGGAGGTATGGGTTTTAATTTTTTCCTGTTGAGAGAAAGACCATGCTGATTCACCCGGAAAACGATATACAACTCTCGCCAGTTATGGAGAACACATACAAAGAACAAAATTTCCTCGTTTTGTTGATTTTATTAAATAGGCTATCATTCACTAACATGGTTCATGTCTCATAACAGTAATAATAAGAACAACAATAACAAAACAAAAATACAGTGCTTTTTTATTAGTAGTATTATTAAATCGACAACAGCAAGATCTATACCTGTATACTAAGTAGTGCTGTCAAATAATTAATCACATCCAAAATAAAAGGTTTTGTTTACTTTATATATGTATATATATATATATTATAAAATGTTTTCTAATAAAACTAAAACTAAAGAAATTTAACATCAAAAAGTCATGAGAGAAAACAAACAAGCAATACTGTATAATACAATAGGGAGGAATACTTTCTGTTAATTAGTGTGTGTGTGTGTGTGTGTGTGTATATTATATCATCTAAAACATAATATGTAACATAGATGGTCCTATAGTGGCAGATGTGATTTGCTGTTAGAAATATATAATAAGATGATTCATATACTGATTTTTATATATGGGTCAAAGACGAAAAGGGGTTTTCAAACATAATACAGCTTAATCGGAATACAGCTTTTTCTTTTTTCATACATTAGAATGTGTCCTGTCTTTTCTGTGCTAAAATCGATGACTATCATACATTTACAATGTTTTACAGAAGATGCCCGTTAAAATTGAGTTCAATTAAATATATATAAAAACTGAATAAATGATTCAGTTTATATACCAAAACGTCTTGTCAGGCACATTAAAAACAAGAATCATTACATTGCATCACAACATTAAAAGACAGTGTAACCCCAAAAAGTAATTAAATGTAAATTAATCAATCTTTGCCACTATCCTTTAAACCACTAGGTTTTTACCCATTTATATATAGGTTTTGTATATTTATATATCATCACAGTAACTCCCAAGTAATGATTCCAGTCCATTAATTAATGTCTTGCAAAGTGAAAAGCTGTGTGTTCATAAGAAATAAATACATCATTTAAAAAATGTATCATTACTGTCAGTTTCAGCTAAAATTATTAATAACTTTTCCTCCATTGAAAAGTGTAAACAAGCTTTTATATATATATATGTCACCAAAAAACTGTGTCCAATTAGGTTTAAGTATTTTCTTCAAGCACTTTAGTTTAGGTGAAGGTGGAAAGATTTACTTGTTTCATGCAAAAGTAGAAAAAAACTTGTATATTTGACCTTATTGACAGCTATGCCTAATGAAAGCGCAAATGATGCATGAATCTAGTTAAAGATAAGTGAGCTGACAGCGGTCAGAGGGAAAGCTGAGGCCGTGCCTTTTTGACCACTCATTTAATAAACAAAAGAATGCATTATTATGAGAGGTTCCTTCCTGCGCCCACGTTATCTGTGTCCCGAACCTCTCCAGCCCTGAGCTACAGCTCATCAGACTCATGATAAATGGAGTAAGTGGAGCAGACATGATGAATTGCTTTTGTTTGAGTTTGAGAGAGAGCGTTTACTTGTGCTTTTTGTGTCCTACAGTGAAACGCTAGGATTCTTCATAGGGAGATTCAATCGGGGGGATTTGGTGTTGTTTATCTGAAAGTTTTTAAAGGCCAACAACAACTGCTTTCTGTATGTGCTTTTATGCAAATAATCTGGTAGGTCATGATGCAGTTCAGTAGTTTGAGAAGGTCATCCTGCACACATGCTGATGCCTGAACCATCACTTGCTGTCAAATTGAAACTCCTTCCCTCCAACTGCATTAGCCATTTAACCTCCATGGGTCAACAGGGTAATGTTACTGCCTCTAGCGTTTCCTTCAATTTTCCAGTCGTATGTAACTAGCTACGCAGCATGAACTTGGTCAATTTGTTCTGTTCAGGAGATGATAAAGTAGTGGACAATAGAACTAATTATCATGCTGCGGTTCCTCTGACAATAGAGCCTCTCACAAGATCTGCTCATGTATTGTGTCTGTTTCATGAAACAACAATTTTAAAATGTCAGTAATGGATAAACAAATAAAGAAATGCTTGTATATATTTATAATATATAATTTTGTATATATAATATATTCAGAAATTATGTTTCTCATGGTCTTAAAGGTCACAGAAAAAGATGAAAATCTGCTTAGAATATGATCACTCTCAGGCCATCCGAGATGTAGATGAGTTTGTAGAGCCATTTTGGACTGTTTTCAATTGTTTCAATACTTTTTACTGATATGAATATCTTTTAAATACCGTTAAATCTTAGAAGCTAGGAATTCCTAACATGCCAGTTCAAAACCAAGATCATCTTGCACTTGCTGTGCAAGTAATCAGTTTGAATTTTTAACAGATGTATGTTAATATATTTATATATAATATTTCTATACATATGTGACCCTCGACCACAAGACCAGTCTTAAGTGCCACAGGTATATTTGTAGCAATGGCCAAAACCACATTCTATATTGATTGTTCTTTTATGCCAAAAAATGTTAGGATATTAAGATCATGCTCCATGAAGACATTTCGTAAATGTCCTTACTGTAAATATATAAAAACATGATTTTATTAGTAATATGGACTGTTGAGAACTTTATTTAGAACTAAGAACTTTAAAGGCGATTTTCTCAAAGTTTTTTCACCCTCATTTTTTCAAATACAGTAGTTTTGTATCTCAGCCAAATTTTGTCCCATAATAAACAAACCATACATCAATGGGAAGCTTATTTATTCAGCTTTCAGATGATGCATGAATATCAATTTCGAAAAATGTACCTTTATGATCCAGTTTCACACACATTGTGCTTGCATGGCTTTTTAATGTTCTTGGAGTATCCAATCATGAAATTAGTACCAACATATATTAGATGTTACACATATCAGGGGTTGCCTTTGACCACTTCTTGGGCACAAGTTTCCCATCAATATGTTTTATATAAATTTTTAGGGAGTTCATTTTTATTACAAATTATTGTTGACTGCAATGCATTTTAAAGGGATAGTTCTCCTTAAAATGATTTTATTACTCAACCTCATGTCACTGTAAACCTGCAAGTCCATTGTTTGTCTTTGTAACACAAATTAAGATGAAATTGAGCTTTCTGACTCTCCATAGACAGCAAAGCAACTACTTCCCAGAAAGATAGGGAAATAAAAACTGACATGGAAGAGAAGAAATTGTTGAATAAAGTGAATATTTTTGTATTCTTTGCTCACAAAAAGTATTCTCGTAGCTCTCATAACCTCTGATGTCACTTACTATTTAAACAGTGCCTTTACTACCTTTCTATGGAGGGTCAGAGAGCTCTCGGATTTCATCAAAAATATCTTAATCTGTGTTCCAAAGATGAATGAAGAAGGTCTAATAGGTTTGGAATGACATGAGGGTGAGTAATTAATGGCAGAATTTTAATTATGGTGAACTATCCCTTTAACGTTTTCTTGAATACCAAAGATTTATTCCAAAAACAAGCAAAGACATTTACTTAAATTTTACAGTTATGTTTTTATAATGCAAGCATTTACATTTTATAGATCTTAACAGCAAGTGAGCTTATATGTTTTCTTATTTGGGCCTTCTCATAATCAGGGTGCATTTCTAAAAATCATCAAGCAAACTATGCTTGTAAGTTATTCATTACCAACGTAGTTCAACAATTCTATTTTTCCTGAAACTAGAGTTCCAAAAACATTTGCAAACAGCAATGCAAAGTTGTGTGGTTGGAAATGCAGCTTTTGAAGTGTGTTGTTAGTATGACGTGCAGACATAAATAGATCACGTACTTGAGCAAAATAAGCAAACTAGATTACAGTATGTCTTTTATTCCATGTACTGTACACGCAGATTTCATTCTGTTTAAAGAAAATAAAAGGAACTTGTTACCATGATGGAAGTATAATATAGGAAGGAACCTGTGATTGAGTGAAACATCTATAAAAAAAACAAAACATTGATTGTCGAACTGGTTAATTAAGAAGTTGTTACCACACCACCTGCATTTCATCATTGACAGTTCTATGTTGATAAACCAACATGGTGGGAATGAAAAGGTTTCTGCACTTTTGAGAAATAGTTGTGTTGCACAAGAAAGAGCCACTGTGTGACAAGCTTTAACATGTACAACTTTCTCTCTTTTTTTTGACAAGACTTGAATAGTACTTACCTTAATGCTCAGTTGTGACCTTTTCTCTCTATTCCGCTCGTTCCAGATGAGCCAAAGAGATTCCAGGTTATGATTCACGGCATTGAACCTCTGCTGGAAACACCCATCCAGTGGTTGAGCGAACACTTGAGCCACCCAGACAACTTTCTCCACATCAGCATCATCCCAGCACCAAGTGACTGATTCCAGAAGATCCAGTTGTCCGTCGATGGAGAATTAGGGATACAAGATCTCCAGAGACATTCTGATTGCACACCATTTCTTCCTGTTTTCTCATTCTCATCCCTGCAGTGGCCTTATGGTGTGATGGTCATCAAGCAACAGTTCTGTGCACTTCACACGAAGAAGACTCTCTCGAAACGTCTTGGTTTATTGCGAGCTCTCAGATGGGTCCCGTGTTCTCGCTGCCTTTTAAAATTCTTACATTCATACGTTTGCACAAGCTTGATGTGATTGTATTCCCACATTAACTCTTTAACACTCCCGTTCCCACTCTCTAATTTGTGAGTAACATACGCTTAGACTTTCAGATCTGTTCATTATTAGAAGGAATCCTGTTTGGTGTTTAATGAGGCCACTAAACGACCGCCACGGGGCTTGATTATCAACATGTTTTCTGGATGCGTCCAGGTCAGATGAGGTGTAAAATTATTGGAATTCTTGCACAAAACTAAAGCAGAAAAAAATGTCTTTTTGAGGGGAAAAATATCAGTGACCTCATTCACTGGAGTAAATGTGTCAGTGTCTGGTTTTGGCAGCCGTGTAGGGGGTCACACAGCTCAGTGGAGGTGATGATGCCACAAGCGGATTAGTCACGATCCCAGACAAAATATATGTGGGATATAGCACAAATGAAGCTCTTTCCCGGACACTGTTAAAGATATGATTAGCTTTTATTTTTTTTCCCCATCTGCTTGGAAAGATGTTTTTATTCATTTAGAGCAAACATCTTTGAAGTGTGTATGTATTGTAAGTCAGAGGCCATACAAATACATTATCATATCGCACTGTTTCCAACAAATTAACCTTACAGTATTTTTTCCCCTCATTTATTTACAACCTGTAGGCAGACTGGCTGTCTGTGTTTAGGGGGTTGTGGGGACTGTAGATCAGCGCTGCAGACGACGCACAGCTGAGAGTGATTATTCGTTTAGAGGAATCGGTGAGTGTTTTACCCCAGACCGAGACAGAGAGACAGCGGGCAAAACCGCAGAGCTTACGCCACCACCAGGCGACTTCTCGGCAGACCGTTCTTGAGACAATGCTGTTTGTGTACAAACTTTCAGATGTTTATATCATTCCTTGTATGAGTCTGAATAATTACAGAAATAAAGATGCTGCAACTCCTCACTACTAATAACACGGTTAAAATTATAATGAAATGATTCAAATGTGCATTTTCCTGGTATTTTAATTGCGGTGATTGCTTTTCTGTCTTTGCTAGATTCATTCAAAATGCATTTAATTAAAACAATATTTTATAGCTATGCAGTGTTTGGTTGTTCTTTTAATTTTTCTGGCTGAAATCAGATTTAAACAATTATATATAATTATACATATTAATACAACCCACCCCTACAATTGACAGCAAGCCTAAAATAATAATATTTTTATTAACGTTATCCGTTTTAGTGTTGTCAAAAGACCAGGTATTTTTTAAGTACCGGTGAACACGGTTCTTGACGTGTACGGCGCCATGATTTTCGTGAGGCAGAAACCGCGGACGGGATCTCGGAATCCAGTTTAAAAACGGAATGTAGCCTACAGTTAGCTATATGTATTAGTGTCTGTAAATATTAAGCTGCAAAAAGTTTCACTTCGAGTGTATTTTACTGTTTCACTTGAGTAAAACCAGCGTTATATCACAAAGAAACGGTAAGGTATTCACGGCAACCCATCAAAATAAAAGTTTGGTTTAGACGTTGTGCCAGAAATATATTATTGTTTAGAATAATGTGTGTGATAGGCTACTACTACCACTGCTGTTTTATAAATTAATAAAACTTTATTTTTAAAGAAATAAATCACACATTGAAAACGTGAAACGCAATTTTAAATAAGTAAAGATTGTCATTGGTTTTTGTACGTTTTATTTTAGTTTTTTTAATTAGAATATTTTGTGTTTTGCTTTGGTACCGAAATTGGTACAGAGAGCCATGGATTTCCACTGGTATCGGTACCAAATACTGAAATTCTGGTACCATGACAACACTAAATTCAGTTTAACTCGCATGTTCGTTGAAATACAGAACAACATATTTCTGTTTTAGAGACCTTTAGTAGCATCAACTCATTAAAAAAAAAAGTGACCACAACTTATGAATTGTTTTTTAACGCTTTTTTAACTTGTGTCACACATTTTTTCCACAGCTTTAGTAAAATGTTGTCTATGTTCTATGTTTTTTTCTGTCATTTCCATTTAGTTAAATTGAGTGAAAGAAATGGTACACTGTAGCCATGATTGAACTAAAATTAGCAATTAAGTCATGGGGATAAATTCTTAATTCATGACCACAATATCTTGTTTCCACGTACATCCGGTTCATTCGTCACAGTGAAAATGGAATATTTGGCTGAACGCCTTGTATTGTGGGATGCTTGTAAACTAGTGAATACTTCAAATTTTGGCAAATTTTGTTGTTCTACAGAGGTGTGATTCTTCTCGCTCCAGATTGTTTGTGATACTGATGGAATTTGACGCATGATAATACTCAAGGTCTAAAGGGTTTCAGTAGCTCTGATCATTTTTTGTTGTTCATAACTCCAAATAATCTCCTGCATATCTAGTTTCTCCCACGTCACGTGTATTGTCAGTTTTTTTTACCTAGAGTTCCTTCTTATTCAGTGTTGTGGTCTTCGGCTGGGGGCAGGGCTCAGTGCCATTAGTTTTCTCAGGCACAGGAAGAAGGCTGGGGAGGCGGTCTCTCCTGTGTGGCGGCGGAGTGGACATCAAAGTGAAGCCGAGCACTCTTCATGTGTTCATTAAATAAAGAGCTATCCTAGACCCACTCGCTGATTCCAGTAAACCCGTCACTTAAAAGATCAGAGGAGCGACTCTCCTCCTCTGCGTCTTCCTCTGTCATCTCTCCTTCAGACATTTGTTCTGATGCATGTCGTAAGAGCAGTAAAAACGGTACTGCTTCTTTTTTTTTGACTCATTTCTTCATTTCCTTCATTTCTTGGTTTCCTCCATGGGAAGTAGGTGAAGACTTGACCGTTTTAGGCAGTGAACCCTCTTTGAAGTTAATTTAATGAGGAAGCGGGCAGGGTTCATGTCTCCTTCAGCTCTCTCTTATGTGTTTTTCACCCAGTTTTACAGACTTTATCCACATTACTCTTGTGTCGTCCACTCCCCTACGCTTGCTGATTGGGATATAAAAGTAAAACTCGAAGGCCATAACTCAGCCAGGCCCTGTTAAGTTATATGAGGTGTCAGAAGACAACTTTCCCCTCTGTCCGATCAGAATGACCTTCTTGTATACTCCGAATACACCTGGAACTGAGCTGCTGAGCGGAGGGGTAGGGGGGGTGGGGTGATCACTGAGGAACCAACAACAAAACTCTCTCTTCTCTAACATGAGGTGCCCTCTAATTTTCTTCAGACCCCCTCTCGCTCAAGTAGAGCCAACCTGTCATTAACCTCGGCTCCTAATGGACAGGTGCTGAGGGACCCCAAGGTGCTGTGATCATTTAGGGGACAACGATGATGACCTCCCACACCACCAGATAATAATTTTCTTCTGAACTTTGTTTTTATTTTCATTTCATTTTCTTTTTTCTTTTTTTTGTACATGTACTTGTTTCTGTTCCTTTGATTTTCTTTTCCCTTTTTTCTGCATTTTTCGCCTTTGTTTTTTCAGCAGTGACTTGCTGTAGACCCTATTTACAGCAGGCCTGGTATGTGGTTTTGTTCACACTCAAAGATGGTAATTTGTTTTACAAACACTTTTCTTAACATTTAGCTGACATGATTTTATCCATTACTGATAGTGTTTTTGTATTCCACTCGTCACTGATACCACACTGACATAAAAGAAATATCCAAACAACAATCACACTCCTTAGAATGTTTGTATGTATATATATATATATATATATATATATATATATATATATACATATATACTACAAACTTCTGGGTTTTTCTCAATCATTCAAATGATCCCCATGAACTAAACCTACCCTCACTAGCCAATCAGGTAGCATGGTCTAAAAACGCCCCGATGTGTTAACTTGGTTTTTCAAAGTGAACTGTCCAGTGAGTGGCGCTAAAAGCATCAGTTCAACATTTTATCACGTTAGTTGTATGATCCGCAGCAGTTTAAAAGTGAAATGTCTGGTGAGTGACGCTAAAGGACTAATATTCAGTTGCGTTTGAATATAAGGAAGCGTTTTGGTAATAAACGCAATTTACTCATAATTTAAGACATGCCATTTAGCATACTTCAACAAGTCTTCTAATACTCTTCTAATGTGAAGTGTTTAATAGGATACGCAGTGGAGCGTTACACATCGCACCACTGTATGAGGTGAGCTACTGAGCAAGTTTACTACACCAGAAAAGCCACATATGGAGCTGATTACGTGATGCAGACCTCAAAATTAGTTTACAAATCGTGCATAGCAAAAATGTTTTGAGGTCATATCCTGAAGGTTTTTCCAATTAGCCTATTTATACTCTTTTATTAATACTTACATATTTAAACCTTATGACCAAATCAGTAGATTCTTACTTGTGTTCTGTTATTTTTATGTATAGATGTGTTTTACAGTTTTTCCAGGAACAAAATAAATAAATGAATAAATAGGTAGAGACTTTTTTTTTTTCCAATTAAGCCTATTTACTTTTTATGTTTATAAACAGTATAACCATGTCAGACTTGCGTTCTGTCCATTCACTTTTGTTGATGTTCTGAAAACAAGCTTGTTTCTGTAACTGTGTGTTTCCCCTTTTAGCTTCAGTGATTCAGACATCATCTTGCAGCAGGAAATGAAGAAAGCCAATTATCATATAATCCACATGCTCACATGGGGCCTATAAATGTACAATTTGGGAAGAGCTGAAAGGGATTCCATTTAATATAGTCAGCGTTCTCAGAACTGGAATAGGAAGAGAACACGCATGAGCCAGAACGGCATAAGCAATGCATTACCACATCTGCTTAACACGGAAAACACACTGTAAACATCAATTCTGACAGGTTTCACAGCCAAGATTCAGTTCTTTATATTTGTATTACTCTCTGGATTTCTTTTGAAGTAATCATTTAAAGAAAAAAAGTTACATTAGTGGGCTAAATGTGGCTCTAGCAAAATTTCACTAAATAGAAAACATTTTGAAATGGTCATTTACACTGATGTTGGATTTTGATCTCTTTTTAGAAAAGAACACTGCTGTACTGTACTTGCTTATATAATCACAAACAAACTTCTAAGACATGACACATTAACAACCAATCAGAATCATTTTAATTGGCTGATATTCATATGCATTTCATTATTGTACCGACATAGTGTGTATAGTGTGATATATTTATAGGCCTGTTGTGGCTGGTATTACCAACAGTGTCATGATTTGTGTGGTGTGGAATTTTACACTTTAGATTTGGTGATGGCTTCTTTTGTCTGCCTAGTCATCGATCTATTCATCGGAAAGTGCAAATGAAGCATCTTGTAATTGCTGGGTTGCTAACTTTTCCCCTGGAGCTACCCGCAGACCCGGAGTGTTTGATGCACCGTAAAGGATAGTTTGTTGTGTTTTGAAGTACCTAAGAATCAGAACCATTCCATATTTTCTAAATTAAATTTATTTGTGGCCGTTTTCTATTGCACTTTATTGCAGATACATTTGACATGTTTTATTTTTGCTAATTATAATATTAATTAATTAATATTTAATGAAAAGAAGATTCTCAAAATAAAGTCATAATGGACAACCTTTTTGAAGGTTGATAGATATCCTCTTTACACTTGCACTTTTTATACTTTATACTTTTTATACAAAACTGAAAAAAGACCTGCAAAATATATTCTTAATCGTATCGATTCTCATTCGCTACATACATCTATAACATTTGAATAAGTTGAAATAAGCACAGAATCCTCTCTGTGCTGCTGCCTTCAATCACATCAAGAAACCACCAAATATCCACATGAATTATGAAAATCAGATGTTTAGAAAAGGGCTACAGTGGGTTTTTGTCATACAGTGGTTTGGTGCAGAATTAGCCCTGTTTTACACACATGAAAAAACACACAAGAGACAAAAATGATTTAGATCAGTGAAGATTTATATTATAATTTACATTTTGTCAAAGCTGTACTTAAATAGCTACGTAAACCAGTATGTAAACAAAGACAGTCTTCTTTTTTAATTTAAAGCTGAAGATGAGGTGTAGACTTTGGTCATACTTTAGGACAGAAAGTGTATGAGATACTACTACCTCGCAGCACACATTGCTGATAAACTGCCCTGCTAATATCGCTGCACAAAATCATAGTAAAAAGTACAAACGTAAGACAAAAGAAAATAGAACCAGTGCATACAAAGGCCAAAGTGATGTGGAGTGTCCATAAACATCATCACAGACCTACAGAGCAGACAGTTGCAGCAGCTCACGCTGCACTTGCACACATCTCCGAAAATAAACGAAAGAGTTCACTTTGGTTATCATTTCCACATTCTCATTTCTTTATCGTTTTGGTTTCAGTAATGTGCCACACATAAGTAAGAAAATGCAGAGTCAGTGTCAGTCTCACAGCCTGTGTGTGACAGCTAGACAGACTGCTATTCTTTGGACCACATGTAGACCTGCACATTGGGACATTTGATTTCCTCTTCAAGTAGCAAAACAAACATCACATATGCCTCTGATGTCTCTCAGTTCAAGCACACACCATACACACACTCACTCACTCTGACATTTGAGGTAACAGTTGTTGGTAATATATAACATGCCCTTTTTGTATTCATTATATCGTGTAGAGCTCAACATTAAGAGAATAAATGTTATGTAAAACACGTACACATAGATATGTAATCTCTGACCTCTCGTATAGTTAAAAAAACGCCTTCAACAAAAAGGTCTACCTCTGACTTCAAAGCCCACATTAAAAATAAACCTGAATGTGGTGAGCTCTTTGCAGTCACACATGAAATCACAGTCAACTGGGACACTATTTACAGTTTCTATCCACAAAAGAATAAAGCAAAAGGAAATATATATAAAACAGTAAATTACAATGATTTAACCAGTCATTGTAAACATTATTTCCATGTGTTGGTTGTGAAGGATGACGTTGAACAATAAATTAAATAGATTACGTAACAAACTAAAATAAACACCAAGAAGAGCAAATAATATTAATAATAATAATATTAATAAAGGAATATGATTGTCTTTTTAATTTGCGTTGGACATACTGGACCACTGATGGACTGGAACGATGTCTGTTAGCCCTGAGTACTCAAGTCCCTGAACATAAAGGCCATAGCCTGATTCTTTGAGAAGAATTCCATATACTTGTGGCTGTCCATAACCTGGTCTAGAGAGCTAGTCAGGCAAGCCTCTAGTTGGCTAGGTTTCCATGGCCTCCTCTGTCTCCTTTTTAACCTTGACAGGTAGGAGCTGGATAGGGCTGCTGCAATGAACCTTGATGACAGAGGCCTCACTGCCATGCTCGCTCAGACGATATGTAGATAATGCAGGTGGTGGGGGGTGCAGGTCTCCTCCATTGCTACCTTTGTGATAAGACGCCTTAAAATCCATCTCCTGCCAGAGCAGGCCAAAGATCTGTTTCTCGACCATGCTCTCCACATCAAACCCTTCCATTTCTTCCAGTCTGTCTGCATTATCACTGATGTCAAAGCGTTCGATTTCCTCGTTGACGCGATTGAGTTCGTCGAGGCTGCAGCTGGGAGAAGGAGAAACCGCTAAGCAGTAGCCTTTGACGTGGAGCCGCAGGCTGCTGTGGTGAATGTAGTTGCGGTGGCAGTGCGGACATTGGTGTGGACGTTCTCTTGTGTGCAGCCGTTTGTGCAGCTTGAGGTGGACAAACTGTGTAAACTTGGCTGGGCAGATCTTGCACTGGTAGGGCTTTTCACCAGAGTGCAGTCGCAAATGGGTCTTCAAGTTGCTTGTGCTGCTGAAGCGCTTGTGACACACCTGTGAGGTGAAAGCAGAGTTTTAGGATCTCATACTACTCCTACTCAATTGACTGGTTACAACTGAAACTGTTGGTATTATTTACCTGGCACTCGTGGGGTTTCTCTCCTGTGTGGACCAAATAGTGTTTCTGCAGGTGGGCCAGCTGAGTGAAACCTTTATTGCAGGTCTGACACTTAAAGGGTCGTTCACCGCTATGGACTCGCAGGTGCACCTGAAAATAAAGACAGGTCAGCTAGGTACTACCAGGAGTGTTTCTAACATACGTGTAGCACACATAAAAAAGGAGGCACGGTTCTCTTGCTTACCTTAAGATTGGACAGTTGACCAAAAGTCTTGGTGCAGACATTGCACTCATACTTGATCTTGCCGTTCTGCTTCTTAAGTGGGTAATCTAAACTTTTGTAGCCTGAGGAACCTTGTTTCATCTTGCTGAGATTGATCGCCTTATCCTCTGAGCGGCTGGTACTCAGGATTGCTGAGGTAGGCTTGGTGGGAACACGTCCTGTAGAAGCTGCAGAGCCGGCTGTTGGAGACCCACCAGCAGAAGCGTAGGGGTGCCCATGCCCATGGACTGGTTTGTCTTTCAGAGAGGTGGCTACAGAAAAGGCACTGGTGGCCGCTGGGAGCAGGATGTCCCTGGGAGCCGGAGAGTCAGGTGGAAGCAGAAATTGTCGACTACCCTCAGACGGAAGCATGCCAGGTGGGAAGGGTACATGAGGGGGTACCAAACTGCTATAAAAGGGGTACATGTGTGGAAATATACCGCCCAAAGTAGATGGCCCACTCAGACTACTAACAGGGTAGTGGGGCATGAGGTAGCGTGAATAGTGCGGGTTAGGGTAGAATGGCATGGAGCCTGCTGCTGGTGAGTAGCCTGGGTAGTGATTCAGGCCACGGCTGTAGAGTGCTGGAGAGAAGGAGAAAAGGGTGTCTCTCGGCTCAAGGGATTCTGGTGTGGGACTGCTTTCTGGACTGCTCTCCGGACTGCTGTGTGCTGAAGGGCTGGGTGTCACTGAACACTGTCTGTGGGAGCGGTTTGGGAGGCCAAACACTGTGGCAGTCTTTAAAAAGTCTTCACTTAGGGAAGGGCGGAGCGGATAGACAGCACTGGGGTAAAGAGGACGGTCTGGGCTGTTGGGGCAGCGGGGACGGGTGGGAAGTGGTCTGCTGGGTTCTTGCAGTACATCTTTCAAAATCTCTGAGACGCTGTGCTCTCTTTTCACTGGGTGCTTGACTTCAGTTGCTTGCTGTGTGGCTTCGATCAGGCTCTGCTCTGTTTACACACACAAAGAAAAAACAATATGTTAATTAATTTCTCACTCATTTACATGTACTGATACAGGTCTGTTTGCAATATGTTTTGCATGGTCACGATGATCTCAATTCCTGACCAATTCCAGTTACAGTTATTTTGAGGGACACAGCAGTTCCATTGTCCCAGAGGATACAGCTCTTCTTAAAGCAAATTTCAACAAAGCACCCCAGTGGTTCACTTAGTGTGACAGTTTGACAAATTATCCCGTGTTAGGGTCTACAGACAGGATGTAAGGCCTGACAGCCGCCCCGGTCAGGGTGGGATGGATGCACTGATACTATCTAATGGGGTTCACTGAGTGGGTGTGGGGGGACTGATGGCGTCCTGCTAATAGGGATCTACATGCCTAGATCTCTCCCTTTTAGAGTCCACAGAGACCAGGGATGGATTTTATTTAGTGACTGAGTTCCCAAATTTTTACACAGCTCCAAACTTTTAAGCTTTTGCAGAATTCACAATAATAAATCAAATGAGGAGTGAAATATGATAATTTTTTTTAAATTTAGGCTAAACAGACCCATTATAAACCACCCTGACCCTTCCACCCACTCACATTTGATGAAAGGTAAGCTAATTAGAAAATTACTTTCCCATATATCTTAAATACTTCACTGTTAATCTCCTTCAAAAGGATGTAAACAATTAAATAACTTCCTGCTTCCTGTTCACTGAACTTTCACGGGGTTAACTGTGTAGAATTCAAGTGTGAATATGAGTGTGTGCATGATAAGTATCCCTTAAAAGATGAACCAGACTCTCTACTCCCCTATCCTTCTGTCCCGGCAGCTACGTGTAAACAAACCGAGAGGTTATCAGTTCTCCCCTCCCACCTCTCTTCCACAGATAGTACCAGTTCTGTTCTCCCTAGAGAGCTTGCCAAAAACAAACAGCAGGCGATCACAGAGATATCAATCTGTCAGCACAGCCCTGCCGCCAGGAAGTTCAACTAGTCAATGGATGGCTTTTTTCCCTCTTGTGCGCGCTCTTACTAGCCTCTCCTTACTCTTGAAGTGGCAAACAAATGAAGAAGTTCCTCCCACACCTCCTGAGGCAGGATGACAAAGGAATGAAGGCACTCAAGATACATGTTGGCTGAATGTGCTGTCATTTTACACCAGACATGACTAGTGAAATAGAAAGTCCTTGTTTAAATCAGTTTCATGTGGGAGGCTGTGTCAGTCAGATCAGCCCATTCTATCAGATTGAGTCATACACCAAGTTTCTTTAGGGTTGCTACTGTTCCGCTTTTGAGATGCAAGGGCTATTATTCCTTCTTAAGGCTGCAGGTAGAGGGGCAGTAGACATGAGTGAGTAGGTGTAATTACAGACCTGTCTATGTGTGTGTGTTGAGCTCAAGGGGTCGGCTACATTCAGTGGCCCCAGGGTATGCGCATGACTCTGGGGAGAGGAGTCACACTGACTGGCCTGTTCACCTGCCTATAATCTCCCCCTCTCCTCAGTATCAATCTTTCCTTCTGTCTTCTTTTTTTTTTTTTTTTAGCTTAGAGACTTTTATTGCGGGTTTAGCATGTTAGGCAAAACAAACCTTAGTCTGCACTTTCATGTTTAAAGACCTTCCTCAAACACCAATGGCTGCAACATTACATTCCTATTCTTTGTAATTAGTTTGAACAAAAACATTGTAGAGGAAGAAAGGAGAGAAATAGAGCAGTTCAAAGAATTCTGATCTTAACAGAGATGAAAGGGAAGAAGCTGGTGTGTTTGCACAATGCTTACAGAGTCTATCTCCATAGTGGGAAAGGCATGTTTTTCTAGACTTAAACTGAGATAACAAGGAACAAATATCTGTCCAGGTCTATGGCAAATAGAGAGATGTATTTTTGTGAACTTACTGAGTTTTTGCATCATAATTTCTCCAGAGGCAGGGTAGTTGAGACGGTCGGCAAACTCAGGGCAGTACCACACCAGTAGCTCCTGATCTGCAGGAATGGCCTTGACCGTGTAGAAATAGATGTTCATGCCGTTTTGGCAGGCAGCAAGGTTCTGTTCCTGCTGGGAGTGTGCTGGATTCACATAACGCATCCAGTTACTCTTCTCCTCATCTAGTCCGTCCACAAAATGATGGAACTCCCCATTTGAGTATATCTAAAAAATACAATGAAGAAAATTAAGACCAGTTCTTTTTTTTTTTAAATTACAATAACTTTCTTTGTCTTTATTACAGTGCTATATTCTCTAGTCGTCCAGTGTGGTTCTCATGTCTTTGAGACAGACGAGTGGGGTTCGCTCTTATAAAGTCTCAGAGTGAGTCAGCAACGCCCCCGCACTAATATTCACAGAGTATCTCAGAGTATCTCCATCCAGCTCTCTAAAGCATTCTTAGGTCTCGTCTAAAGTATGGTAGGGGGACGCCTGTCTCAGTGTGTTGTTTATACTAAGCTTGCAAGTTCCAGGAACACTTTCAAGACGTCACATACAAGGTTTCCCTCAGAAACGTCAACACTAGACTTCCTCTAGCACTTTTTCTCTATGCTTGAAACGCTAACCATTGACTCTGTAATCACCTGCCCTGCACCATATGGTGAAAGACTGACAGTAACACAGGAAACAATGATATCAGTGCTGTGTCTAGGTAAAGACCAGAGTTGTTCCACTTGGGGATCTTCGATTTGGCAACAATATGGAAGTGACAGAAAATAAGTCAACACAAAACCAGAGCAGGTTGACTTTGCACTTTCTCCGTGACGACAGCTGTAGACGACAGCTGCAACTCAGAGAGGAGTGAGAGAAATGTTTCGTTTTAATTGTTAGTGGCATTTAATAGTAGTGGCAACTGTTATGTTGCAATGGGATTTCTTTTTTCACTGGTCAAACACTTTGAATAACTGGAATGACACATGATCTGTAAAGTGGACATATTGTTAAGAAAGATATATTCACAGTAGCAGAACTGCAGAGTCATTCTGCACTTCCTGTCCCACACGCTCAGAGCGCTGCACAGTCAAATAAAGATTACACTTCATGGAATGTATCAGGGCTCTCTCAGTCATTCAGCGCCAGTGCAGCAACACAGTTCCCAAAACAGCAGATCTTTACTCAGCAGTTTCTGATCGCTCTGTGAATAGCACTGCTTCTACATAACCATCAAGCCCATGATGTCACATAGGAAGTCAGTCAGTGGAACAGGAAGTGACCCGTTATTTTTTTTCTTGTCCGCTCCAATTTTTTTTGAAAGATTCTGAAACAAAACAACTCACCCGCCAGAAGTACTTCCTGTTCGCATCTTTGGGGACATTTTCTGCAGTGTAACTTTCTCCCACAAGGGGGCCAAACCGTGTGCCTTTGGGGATGTATTCTCTGCTTACTACACCGGTAACCTGGTTAAAAAAAAAAAGCAGGAAAACGGGTGATTAAAAAGACGTAGATGAAGTTTAAAGCACAGTATCTTAAATTCACAATTCGCTCGTTTTCTGGAAAATTAATTAATTAAATTAGCTTGACAGTATCAGCGAGACAGAGTGTGTGTGAGAGAGGGGTAATTAATTGACAGTCAGCCAGATGTGCGCACTTGAAAGACATGGAGCCATGCCTCTCTTCACCCGTCACCTCTCCTGACAGCCACAGGAAGCTTAAGGTCATCAAGGTTGTGTCCTAAGGCTGAGACAGACTATTCGTTTGTCCCATTTTGCCTCTTATTATCCGCAAAGACACTTCTGAGGAGGCGATCAACAAAGCTCAAACCTCTCTTCACAATACTGAATCATACAGGTGCTTTATTTGATCGAAATATTAATATATTTAGGGCCACACAGAATTTATAAACTGATTCTTTAAATGCATTTACATAAATACATGTACTAAACAAAAAAATGTAAAATTGAAGCCACAATATTTTATATTTTAAATGCATACGTTCAACCCTTCTCCTACCTAATCTTCTCGACACTTCTCCTACCGAAAGAACTCCTACTTTTTAACTTATTAAACGCTTTCCCCATCAATCCTCTCTCATCATCATAATCTTTCTCTGTGAAACACATGACTTCACTCACTCTCTTCCTGTTTGAAGCTCAGGTGTTTCTTGAAGAAAGAGGGTTAACTCTTTATCACCTCATAAGTACGTGCTCATAAAAGAGGCTTGCTCTTTTCCTCACAGGAAGAGATAAGACAGACAGAGCGACTGATGAAAAAATCTATAACCCTGTTCCTATTGATCTATAAACACTTTCAAAATAAGAGAGGCTTAATCCTATTCAAAGCTTCTGCCGTCATTAGCGCTAGAAAGGTGGAAAGTAGGGTGTTTGTGGATTGTCATGGACACAGACATGGCAGTCTGCTGCAGATAAAACAAGTTTGATAGATGGCACTCTGGAACTTTTGCACTCGGGTGCTTGAGGAGCTTGTCATGTGGCGCTCTGATGTATGGATGTTTGTGTTAGCTGAGTAACAATGTGAGCTAGAAATTATTAAGCACACAGACATAGACAGGGACTTTTTCTGTTTAACAAAACAAGCTTAAAAACGGGGCTGACAGTCCAGATAAAGAAGATTAATGCCAGTTATGTGATCAGTAGGTGTGGCTTTATGGAGATGCTGTTTAAACAAGAATCACAACCACCCGAATTCTGCTTAAACCCGCTTCTTGCAGTTTGATAATGTGACACTCTGAGGCGGGTTTGCAGATTTACTGTCAGTACACTCATACAAGCAGACAACAATTATTAGCAGATGGCACGCAGGGCTGCAGTTGTAACCCGATGAATTTCGTGGCACATTTCAAAAAGGAAGCCTGGAGGCCATGAGTACATCATGCGTAATGCCGTTGCATATGTGATGGCATGTGAGCGTCGTGTCATACCTCTTTAGAGTCTGCTGGGTGTTTGAAGGCCAGGTTTCTGGGTAAGGACGCCTCGGCCCGGGTGGGCTCTGTGTTCTCCAGAGGACTCTCCCAGGTGTGGTCTTTTACGATGTACGTGCATTTCTCCTCAAACTCTTCCTCCGTCCATTTTGTCATGTCTACATCCTCTACATCCATCTTGAGCTCCTCATTGTCCGCGGTGTAGGGTGATTCCTCAGTAGTCAGCATGGCTGAGCTGTGATGAGAAGCAGCCTGAGAAAAGACAAGGCATTAGAATTAAATGATTTATCAAAGTAAAGGGTAAAGGTTAAACTACGTCAATTATCTAGTTTCTTTAAAACTATCATGAATATTTTTATACTACAAATTTTTATTAATCACACTTTAAATATTTTTGCGTAAATTAGAGCTGTTAAACAATAAGAAAAATAAGAATTTGCTTTCTACAAGCTGAAGTGCTTTTAAAGTAAATTGAAGACAAGAGCCGTTCCGACCTGCTCGTAAGGTCAGAACTGATCTGGTCTCTCTTCTCATTTCTGTCTATCAACATGCATCTTACCCTCTCCCTGTTTTCCTCCCTGAGTAAAAAATAGTCACAAATGGAGGAAAACAGAGGAAGGAAGTCCCGTCTACATCTGAATGTAGCTAAAATTGGAATCAGAGTGGCAGAGTAACGGAACCATCAATCCATTCCAGAGAATGTGTGTGTGTGTGAGAAATAGAAACAAAGGAGGAAAAACTTTAACGCAAAGTGATACAACAAATCTTCAACCATGAGGCAAAGTATGTAGTTACCAATTCAGGACTAAAACTACACTTCACTGAAAATGTTTTAAGTATCTTAAAATTATTAAAAGTGAATTCATGTAATTTGAAACTATATTTTAAATTAAACTAAAAACTTATTTTAAAACAGTTTGTTCTTATAATTACAAATGTTTGTAGTTTTAATTTAAATAATTAATACAATTTTATGTTTCAAAACAGACAGTACTGTGAAATTTACAAAGCTGTAATTGGTTTGAGTTTATTTGTGATTAATATAAATTCTAGTTGAGCACTGTCTATTATACTAACATGTTCTAGTTTTTTTGTTTTTTGTCTTTTTTTAAAGAAGATCAGAAAATAGTTATGTTTTTTGTTAGAAAGAATTGTGTGCGTAGGCCAGCTGTAGAACCAAAACTCATAATGAAACTGAAAAACTCCTCATTAACAAACATGGAAATCAGATATATGCATACAAAATATGCACGCACAATATAAAACTATATATTATGTTCGATAAGAAAATAAAAAACGACTTTTCTGCGAAGTATGTTTAGTTTAAATTGAATAAAACCGTGAACTATTAAATACAGAATTTTTTTCTAAGAAATAAATACAGAAAATATTTTTTTAAGAATTGTTTTGAATACTAAAAAATAACTGCCTAAATTATCACAGTTAAGAATTTTAACAAACTTAAAAACTAATGAACTGCAAAGCCCCCAAACAACTGTTTTTCTATATCTCAAAACAAACAATCACACCATATAGAATTAACAACCACTAAATAACAGAATAAGCACTAAATGTTATTTCCATTCCTTGATTTACACAGAAATAGAAGCAGAGCACACAAAAACAGAGTTTAGAGAAATGTCACTTACCAGGACGCTCTGGTCCCAGCCACACATAGAGGCTGTGTGTGATCTCTCCCCTGAGTGTGTGTGTATATGTATGGGACAGGTGCAGCTCACAGTTCTCCTGTCTTGTCCCACTGCTAGTCCAGATGGTAAGTGACTTCTCCTGCAAGTGCCTGAGATTGACTGACTGCCTGAGCATGTTTGTCTGACTTGTTGAAGGCGCTTTGGCCCTGCCCACTATCTCCTCCCACCTTAGTCTCACTGACTCCGCCTCCAGAATACATCATCTAACAATTACTCCACTTCTACACACACATTATTTGAAGAGAAAATAATTAACAAATAATGAGAAAAAGCTTGTGGACTAACCACCTGGAATTTCCTTTCTTTTGACCTTTTTTCTTTTAAAATATACTTCTATTAAAAAGTTTATACTACATTAAAATTTTGCTTTCTAAATAATGCTTTTATAAATATACATTTTAATCAGTTAGCACTTTCTTTTTTCATTATAATATAGATTTTTTTTTTTTTTTTTAGTGGACATAAAACAGAAACCCAGAAATAATAATATTATATTTTGATTTAATTTCAATTTATAAAATTTTTTTTTTCTTAACCCTCTGGGGTCCGAGGTGATTTTGGGGTCCCTGGGATGTTTGGACATCCTCTGATATTTGTGGTTATTTCAGCTACTTAGAACATACTATTGACCAACATATAATTGTTTTTGTATTCAGCAGAAACTGTGCTACAATAATATGTGACCAGGATGGATGTACATGTTTGCATTTTTTAGAGAACACAGACTCTCATAAAAGAAAAAAAGTGATCAAACCTTTCTTTGAATTATTGAGACACACAACACAAGACTGTTTTGACCCAAACCCCCAGAGGTACGGTCTTGTTTGAAGAGGAAAGTGAACATGTTGATGCGTCTTCCCCTCGCTCTCATCCTGTAAAGGAAGGACGTCCTGTGACGGTGACTCAATGACTATTGCCGTTTACTGGGAGCTGACTGACGTCCCTGTTCCTCTTTTATCCCCCATTTTACACTCTTTCCCACAATACTTACCCTCTCTGGTGCATTATTCATTCTTAAGAGCAGTCCTACAAACTCACATTCTGGGTTCTTACATGTTGATCGTTCTCAAAATTACAGAATCTTCTCTTGTAAACATTTCTCTTTCAATAGGTGAATATGAAGTAGCTATTCTTGCCTGTCCCTCAGCAGACATATTCAAAAACACTCATTACACACAAAAACACTCTCACCCACCCGAAATTCAGCTGGTGACAAAGAGCTGACCACATCAGTCGCAGCCTACTATTTCCTGGCAGCAGACTACCCAGAAGATTGTTGTAGCCCCAAGGGCTGCCCAGAACCCGCTCAGCCCACAACCCACCCCAATCTGGTCCACAGCTGTTTACACTGAAACCCACTCAATAAGAAGTCCAGGAAGGACCAGCACCAAAACACTGAAATTCACCTTCAAATGAAAGAGCTGTAACAGGGATGCTAGGTCCGAGAGAACAGAGTTGTCTCAGCCAAGGCCATTCCCAATAAGATCCGCTTTAAGAGACTTCAAGCCCATAAAAGGGCTGAACCCTCCAGGGCTTGATCAGACACCTTCTCTTTCTCTGGACAAGCTGAGGCCAGGGGGCAGGGAGGACTCTCTCAACTCTGAAGTCAAATTCAAATGGACCTTTTTACTGTCTATATAAAGGGTTTAATGTGGCCTGAAAGAAAAGTGGCTAAACAATAGCGGGCAGAGGAACATCAACAGCACTGTTAGTTTTACAGACGGCTCATAACATCCCCACATCGCAGAGGAAGAGGAGAGGAAGATACAAAGTGCAAAAACTAGTGGCATAAATAGAAATTAGGAATGACAAATTTGTGCGGTGTAATTGCTTACAAATTTAAAGCTGCAAACATATAAGTTACTGACGGCCACATCCAATCTGTCCTCAGCAGTCAGAGACGGATATGTGAAACCAATGTGTTTTTTTTAATCTAATTTCCTTCTCTCAGCCAATCTCTTCTAAAACAGTGTAAACAGTGTTATCTTTTTTAAAATCGTTTAATCAGGGCTCTCTCTCTAAATAGAATGCATACTCAGTTAAAAGAAAGCTAGTGTGCGTTTCCTTTGCTTGTGTGTGAGTGTGTGGCTGTTATTCTAAGCACATCCCACCACAACTGAAATATTGTGCAAAGCATATTGAGCCATGGCACCTGGATTGAACCGAGTCTGAAGATTCGAGTGTGTGTGTGTGTGTGTGTACACACATGTGCTAGAAAAGCTGATCTGCACGTGTGCCGCACGTTCTGCAGATGACACCCCTCCCAGCCCTTTTCATGTGGGGTAACGGGGCAACAGAGCTCTAATCCCTCCGCTTCAACTCCACTTCCTCAAACCAGCCATCTGGAGATATGTCTGTCTCCTTACAACATTTACCACAGAGGGGGCGGCGTGGTGATTAATACTATGACCAGACATCTAAACTAAAAGAGGACCATGCTAAATTTGGCGCATGTGTTATTAAACTGTTTATATTAATGATTAAATTCTCAGCATTCATCTATGTTACATAAACCCCTTACAGTGACAGTGGCTTGAGGGTTTGCTTACATGACATGCCATTTGGCTAGAAAAGAGCTCTGACCTAAGAATGAAAATTCAGGGAAATAAAAAAAAATCAGCCTCACAATAATTGACAATGGATACATTTACAAAGATCTAATTTTTCTGATTCATTTATTGGACAGAATACAAGAAATTGTAAATTTGAAAGAAATTGCTAAATAGAAACCAACAAAGTTTTAACAGTCAGGAATATGTAATATGTATATTAAGTATAATTACAAAATTAAGCACAATTACTTGTTTAGTGACATTTATATCTAAAACTTTTTTTGCAAAAAATACAATAATGTATTAGAATTTTGGCCACACTTGTAAGAAACTTGTTATAGACATATTTAGGCACATCTTGAGTGATTAAAATATTAATTATAATATATGATTATTTTTAGTGGTAACAAATTAAGAAAACAAAACATTTGCATTTCATGACTTACTGAAGATTAAACTTAATATGATTAGTTTGCTGAATAAAAACAATAATACAATTAATTATAGATATATACATTTTAGTTTTACCTGCTGGTTTCCATAAACGTCAGTGAATGATAGCGAT
>JAUCMR010023947.1:0-31145 GCA_032357425.1 Enteromius argenteus | reverse complement strand
GAGTACACGCGCAATACAAAAAAAAAGTGCGGCTGGCTTGACCGTGTTTTTCAACGTGCGGCTGGCTTGACCGCAGTTCACAAATACATCAAACTAGACAGTAACACTCAAATGTGTAGTGAATATCTGTCACAAGAATACCGGGATCACATGACAGCACAAATCCGCGACTGTCCAGTGCTATCGGAGTCTTTCAGTGTTGTTTTGTCTCGTATAACCACTGCCTGGTTGCCGTACTTGCTGTACCAGGAGCTCTGGCTGCGGCTGAGGTAGTTGGTGGGAGGCGCTCTCTCCAGCTCCAGCTGCTGCTGCTGCCAGATCAGCAGCGAGGTGTCCTTGAAGCGCAGCCGCGCGAAGCCCTCCGACAGCGCCTTCTCGGCTAAAGGACAGCGCTCCGTCATTGCGAGGGACGGCGGCGTGCTAGGTCTCTCGTGAGGGTCTCAAATGTCGTCTCGGTTTTGATCATGCCGTTAGACAAATGTCCCGAGGCAGCAGGTCTGATGAAGGGAGAACAGCGACTTCAAAAGCTTGTCTTCACCAGTTGACGAGGCTTCAGTGATGTTAACCCTCTGCATTTTGCTGGCTGGCGATGTTTTATGCAATTAGCAGTGAACACCCCGCTGATAGTTGAAATATCGAAACAAAGTAGTTTTATGAGAACCTCGTCCTCTGTTGTATTGAGAATTGATCAACTGTTAACGGGTTTCTCGCGTAGCATTTCGAGAAAAAACAGCAGATTAAAAACAACGCCAGCGGCTGCCTGTGGCAACAACGTCCGCTTGAATACGAGTCCGACTGCAACCACGAGACGTTTAAAGGTTCCGAGTTAATTTGCACAGTATCTGATACTTCTTTATATTTTAGAAAAGCATTTAACATTAAACTGCGTGTTTAACAAATGAGATTCCCAATGCTTCAAATACTGTGTTTTTGAAATAAAGTGCAGAATCATTCAGAAGGCAACTTAATCAGACATAGAAATAAGTTTTTATTTCAAAGCAGTGAGCAGGCTAGGGAAAAAAAATAAAAAATAAAATAATTCCAAGTCTTCATCATCTGACATAAAACGTTAGATAATAAGCCTTTTGTGTAGGTGGCAATATGAGCATGTCTGATCCACCATTGAATCGAGAAAATATGAAGTAATGCAGCAATTAATAAAGATTAACTGTAAAGATCATACAAGTACTGAAAGGTTTCAGTGAATGGTGGATCTTTCGAGGATTTTGTACTCATTTCTTCTTAGGACCAGAATCAAGAGGCAACCCAATTTCCCTTCCACGCAACTTAAGGCCTAAAAACGAAGAGAAAACAAGTCATTTAAACAATATGGAAAAACAAAGGCCACAAAATGAATTAAAATGCATGTTCTGCTCAAAGTGCAGAACTTTATTATACTAGGTGGCCTTAATGACTATTTTAAATGTAAATTACTACATTTAAATTAATCATTTGATACAATGCACTTATTGTTTACACACATTTTTACGTCAAACTTATATTTTAAAAATACCTATATGTATATTACACCTGTAATTAATTTATAATTACACTGTTGACCCATCCCTTACACTTTAACTCAACCTTAAACCTACCCACACCACCAGACCTGTCCCTAACCCTACCCATATCCCAGCTCAATAGCACCAAAAGTGTTATGCAATACAACATGAACCCAATATGTAAATTGTACTTATTTCTTGATGCAAGTACATAGTATTTAAGGCCACCTAATATAAAGTCTGACCCTTTATTTCTTATAACAAGCGTTTAAAATATCTATACTACCGTTTGGAGTCAGTTAAACTGTTTAAGATTAATACTTCTATGTGACAAGGATACATACACCAAAAGTAACAGTACAGACATTATAATTACAAAAGACATAAAAATGAATAAAAATAAACCGTCCAGTTTCCACAAAAATATAATGCGGCACAACTGCTTTCAACACTAACAAAGAGAAATGTTTCTAAACTAACCGTTTCACCAGCACAGGAATAAATTACATTTTAAAATATTAAAATAAAACGAAAACCAAAATAATACTTGAATAAATGTTTCCCAAAAATTCCCATTATCAGACACCTGATTGCAGAATACTGTATATTTCAAGTGACACGTATGAGATAGTGAAGTACGGTTCGGCAAAATCAAAATCATACCAATGGCTCGCTCAATCTTCCCCATGACTTGGTTATTGGGAATGGCCTTCCCAGACTCGTACTCTGCAATGATTTGCGGCTTCTCATTGATTTTCTGCAAGAAACACACAGTTATATTTGAATACGAACACAAGCGGTGAAATTAGAGACAAATCATACAGTAAAGCTGTAAAATACTCACAGTTGCCAGATCTTTCTGGGTGAGGCCTTGATTCTGTCGGCCCTGCTGGATCACCTTCCCTACTTCCAGAGGCACTCTCTGATGGCTGAGCTCCTCTGTCTCTCTGTCCAGCTTGGCTGTATTCTTGGTCACCACATGCTGTTTGTTTTGTCCAGCAGCCCCTTCGAAAAACACATTATTCATTTAGTTCCAGTTGTAAAATACATGGAACACATACGAAAAAGGTTTTATTGTTCTTACATTTCTTCGATGTTTCGACGGCCTCTCCTTTCCTCTGAGCAGTAATGATAGCCTGAAACAAAAGTATCGTCAGTGTTTGTGTTATGTAAAGCGAAACTCCGTGAACATCCGTGAACTGCGTTTATTAGGCTGACACCACGTTTCGTTCCCCGACTAATTCGACGATAATATTTCTGCGCGTTTTATTTCCAGACCGATAACTTATCGATAATCAAAGCCATTTTGCGCATTATTCGAGGCGAAACATTTGAAAGCTGGTCACAGCAACAATATGTTTGCCAAACGTGAACTAATAACGTCAGCAAACTATGTAAGAGATGCAGATGGCTGTGAAATACCTGCTTAGACTTCGACTGTGCAGCCGATCCCTTCTTCCTCAAAACGGTCACCGTATCCCAGTCACACTCTGCCATGTTGTCGACAATTATTTGCAGAAGTGTTTGATTTTTAGGCAACAACGGGGCGTTCAACTTGTCGGGCACGTCCCTGCTCTTTATGCTAGTGAAGTGAACCGGATATACGTCACGATATGAGGCACATGTCAACAAGCCCCTGTAACGTGTATTAACTCATTGTGTGTATGTGTATTCAAAAAAATTAAAATCAAAATAGACGGGAGAGAAAACAATTGTGTTTTAATCGTTCTTAGGGTCAGTTGTGCAATAAACTGCGATATGAATTGTTAAAGCTTTTAATTTGCCCTGCATGGCATCTGATGCAACAACATAACGGAATGACAAAGGTTTATTTTATTTTATTTTTTTATTTATTACAAATTATGCTTAAATTATATAGGGAAACTGTATTTGTTCGTTTATCTTTCTGTTAGAGAATGGTTCAAAGAGCATATTTTGCGTCAGTGGATATGTCTGTCTGTCTGTTTAGCCAAAAGGTCAGTGGTCACAACACATGTCAAAAAAGTATTTTTAGTACGTTTAGTCAAAAATATATCTTTGGAATGTAGGGACTAAATTACATTGGTAAATTTGGTTCAGACAATCATACAAAGGTTCGATACAACTCATAATAACTATATTAATACTTGTCAGTTAACATATAGTTTAAACTTAATGTAGGATAATCTGTAGTTGGAGGGTTTTTTTGGCCTGTGTTCTCTCTGTAAGCAACAGCTGAAAATAAAGCCTAATAATAACACAGATAAAGGCATGTTTGCTGGAGTTGTATTTATTACTTAAGTTAATGTAAAATTTGCCTGAACCTACATGTTTACAGTTTAAATGAATCCTTTCATGACATTCCAAAGATAAATGTATTGACTAGGAAGCTAGAAAAAGAACATAAAACTACAGATCAATATGTAGGCTGTTCCTTTATCAGTTTTCCATCATGCGTTAAGGTTGTGTAACTGTTCTTAAAGAACAATAGTATTTTTGTTTGACCCAATTTGACTTTAATACCTTTAAGAATTTAGCTCAATCTGCAATGGAATTTTGCTCAGAGAAACTCTATAAAATGACCAGGATCCTCATGTGGTTTTTTCATGTGTATAAAGCTTATTAAACAATAATCAATTCTATGTCTGAAGAGCAGCGTTTACATGCGTGTGTATGTAGGTCACAAGAGCATTGCTAGGTTTCTAAAAGTCGTAGCATGAACATGGACTCAGAGACTGACCCCTGCTGGTATTTATAGACTGCTGAGTCAGGGTCAGGAACTGGCAGATCACTGCTATAAGCAAAAGAGGGTGGGGAGACTGACATCGACAGCTGCTGAGATATTAAGCAACCATCTCAATAAAAGCTTGATCTCTTCTGTTGCAGATTTATAAAAACATGCAGTAATTTTATCACATCAACTTACAATCAAATAATGATTTTCTTAATCTCTCTGTCTCTCATTTTCCATCTGCAGATTGTAAAAGCTTTTAAGATTGTTTAATGGTAATGTACAAAGTTTTTATAAAAATGTATTTTATTCATATCGCATCCATCGTAAGTATTTATATCTGCATTTTTAGGCATGTAGAATGCAAACACACACACGCTTCCGTACATACATATTCACAGTATGTTTTAAGTTGACACAAATTTGTTTGATGTAGGTTATATCTTTTTTTCCCAATCTGTACAACACTATAAGATGTTTTTGGTTTACAGTAATCATGTATAAAATTCATTGAAGGGATTCATTTATTTCCAAAAGACCCATACCATACATAACACTGCTGTGGAAATCATACAAAACGGAACATCTGGGGCTTGCAGCGATTGGAATTAAACATCATACAATTTCATATAAACAACATTGCAGTTTTTGGTAATAGTGAAAAATGTGCTTGAAATGTTCAGTTTGAAAGCTTAAGTTTTTATATTCATATAAATGTGATGCATTCAGAGTATCATGAAATGTCAGTACAACTGTATTTAAACTCCAGACACAGAAAGCCGTCCAAAAAATCCCAAATTATCTGTGGTGGTTTCATTTACAATTTTTTTTCAAATGCATTGTAAATAGTCTGAAAATTATATACAAATCCAAGAAAATAGAAATCTGAAATGACTCATTATGCTGCTTGATATAGTCCCTGAGCAAATGTTTTGCTCACTTACTGTGATCAATAAAATCCATCAGCCGATTGATAAAAATCACCCATACTGATTTGGCCTTCATCAATGTTGCAATAAAAAATGTTTGCATCAACATCCTTTCTTTTAAAGTGAAAGGAAAAACTGTGCACCTGATGCTTTTCCAAAGCGTTTCTCCAAACTTTATATTGCTTTGGCAGAAATGGAACAAGAAATGGTCAGATCGAGCTTATGGATGTGTGCTGCTTAGGTTAATGTTTTAGAAAAGTGTTTCTATCGCACGCTTTTTAGAATAGATGTAGGGCACTTAACTTGAACTGGACGAAAAAAAAAAAAAAAAACATATGGCGACTTTTGAAATCTTTCAAAAGACAGGTACTGATCAGTAGAGGGGGCTCCAGTTGAATGTTCCTATGGATATTAGAGTCTGGCAAGTGTTGGAAGACAGCCACACCATCTCCACTAAAGTGTAATGAAGGAATCCTAAGGCAAAGCCGCATCCGACATCTGTCAGATGGTGGCGACCCAGCAACACACGGGACATGCCAACTAGGACTGCCCACAACACAAGCAAAATACGCAGGGGAACTGCAAGCACCAAGTGTGCCAACAGGAATTTAGAAACCATGACTGCTCGGCTTGCATGGGCTGCCGGGAAAGAATAGATGTCCATGGCCAGGTAGTCGAGGAAACCGGGTGCCATTTCCCATGGCCCTTTGCGCTTCACCAACTTCTGCATGCCTGCTACAGTCATCACATCCAGTAAAAGAGCTGTAAAGCAATGACATTAACATTTACATTATTAAAGCAATAGCAAACTCACAAGAATGTTCATGGCTGTCATTAGGCCACAAGTCATCACAACCTGTCATGATATACAGCTATAACACTCTTGCGAATTATATTGCTTTTACATAACAAATAAGTAGAAAAATCAAGTAACATTCCAAAGTCCCTCTACTTTCTTATGTAACAGATTCAAATTTGTTGTTGCTAGTAAAAAAAGCTGTTTACTAGTGTTGAGGGTAACACATTACACGTGAGGTAATGCGTTACATAATCAGATTACTTTTAACGCATTACTTTTTAATTTGGAAGGAAGTATCTGAGTTACTTTTAATAATGCCAGTTACTTTTTCTGCCCTATTTATTAATTGACAGCTCTCCTGTGCCCATGCTGAGAGAAATTGGGAGTAAGATGTTACTGTACTTCTACAATAAATGTGAACATTAATTCAATTAATTTGTAAAAAGAATAATAGATAAATAAAAAACATTCAGTATTCCTCAAAATGAATGAAAACAGTGAAATGTAACTCAGAATATTATACAAACCTGCAATAAATAAATATGTTAAATAAGTCAAATAACATTTAAATATTTAATCCCATTTCATTACCAATTTCTTTACTTCTTTAGTGATCTTTGATGCTCAAATTAAACCATACTAATAAGCAAAAAGTTTTCTGGATAAACATTTGTGGTTCTTTTTTTATTGCTGAAGTGTGTTGAACTTTATTCTTCTGCATTCTGCTGTACAGAATTTATTTTTCTTTCAGTCTGAGGTTTATTCATTTCACTTTTGTTGTGAAAGGGGTTTTATGTTTGCCAAAAATATAACTTTTTTATAATAAAAACAAACAAGCAACCCCTGCCCAGATTTAAAAAGTAATGCAAAAGTAATGTAACACATAAAAGTAACTAAGTAATATAATTAGTTACTTTTTTTAGGGAGTAATTCAATATGCATTACTTTTAAAAGTAACTTCCCCCAACACTGATGTGAACTAACCTGAAAACATCACGTTAGAATTGACAAAACGACTTGAGCTGTTTGTGACAAGAAAAATCAGAGCCACTTTAAGGCGAACCTCCAAGGTTGGGAAAAAAAACTGTGTGGTGACAGTGAGTTTTTCTGCATTATTAAAAAAACTAAGCAATGAATAGTTCACAGAAAGTTACTTTCTGTTGATCAACGTATCAAAATTAGGAAAATTTTAAATTGTGGCAAAATCAGCATGAGGAAATCTTTTGACCTCACTTAAAATTCCTGACCACATGGATTACTACTGAAATGACTAGATTTTGCTCATGAAAATTTGCAGAGGTGTGCTGAGATGTGCAGACAAAAGTACCTTTTTGCACATCTCAATGGAGGAAAGAAATTGTTTTTGAGAGGAAACAGCTTATCTCTTAATGAATATTTGGCTTTAAACGTTTGTTTAAAACATTGACTAATCAATTTTTAGGCTTTACAAAAAAAGATAAAAATAGAATATTATAAGAAAAGTCAGCCAATTTTGTGACAAGTAGGATTCAGTTTTTATATCTGCAAACAGCAATTTAACTGAATGCCTAATGACATCCAGTCTAATGTGGTTAGCAAAGCACACACAAACTTACCTTAAATTTTTTTCCATGGTAGAGCTCAAGAGGTTGGTATCGTCCCGTAATAATAGGAACATCTCTGGCAAGACTGATATTTCAAGGTTTATATTTGACACATGCGCAGGCACAAGACTGCACTAGTAAGTGTAATTAAGCTTAAAAACCGAGATCACCAAAGAGATTGCTATAAAATAAAGATGTACAACACAAAACTGACTTTCAAAAAATGGGATTAAACCACTGGATCACTTTTATATTACAATTATGAGTCACCATTCACTTGCATAGTATGGACCATGCTAAAAATATTGTTCTGAGAGCAAATAAAGTCATAGATCTGGGATGGCATGAGGGTGAGTAAATGATGAGAGAATATTAATTTTTGTGTTTCAGCTTCAATTCAGTTTCGTTAAAGAAAGTGAAATTAAAGGAGTAGTGAAAATAATAAATTCTAGAGTAGCTTTTCAGTTTGAGTGTAATGAAGTAGTCACATGCGTCTGTCAGTCAGAAGACATATCCTTGTATTCCCTCATCCACTGACCTACAAACCCAACAGCATCCTCATCAGCTGCAAAAAGCCCTGTGATTTCAAATACGTCAAAATTATCTGTGCTTTTCCTGATCACCATTTCAATTTTACCCAATCATTCTCATATCTGCAATCTCAAATATGTACATGACTGATTCAAATGCCATTTTAATAAAACAATTAATGTAAACAGTGGAACAAAAACGTACATTGCATTTAAACACTTGTCCACATTTGTGCAAATGCAAATAAAGTCAACATTGCATATAGCAAATTATCCTGGATTTATTCATTTATATTGTCCTAAAAATGACCCTAAAGTCCCTAACGAGAATATAGGCTACTCTTTCTGTAACACACTCGGTCTATGGTGGTTTATATTTCTCAGTCAGCCCATATGTGTGACCAAAATAGTGATGTTTATATAGCCACACACATTTTCAGAATAACATTCGGACGCTCTCCAGAGCGCCGGTGTTTCACTCCTTATCAGAAATGCGCTAAAACTCACCTAGCAGCAAATTGACCAGAACCTCTTGACCGGCCAACGTGTTGCTTCTCGTGAGACACAAAATTGTGCCGAAGATCCACGGGATGCCATGGCCAGTGAGCGCGAGGAGCTTGACCATAGAGCGCACGCTTCCCCACGACGATGTGCTGTGCGCGCACACGCCGAGCCGTTTAGACATGCAGATATCAATGGCCAGAAGAGAGTTCATAGCGATGCCTTTGAATGAGGGGTTTAGCTGCATGCAGTCTTCTTCTGGTAATTCCTTCTTTTCCTTATTGTTCTCGGGTGGCTCGTGCTGCGCGTTTGCGCCCTGCTGGTTTTGACTTTGCTGGTATCTCTGCGACGGCCTCCGTGCAGCGCCGCGAGCTTCAGCGCTACCGCTCTTCATGGGCTGATTTAGAGACATAAACTCGGGTCTGTTCAGCACATTGCTTCGCTCTCTCGCCCTGGATCGAGTCTGGTTCGCAGGCATTTTTCCGTTTTCTGCGGACCTTCCAGCCTAAAGATGTTTTACTGTCCTGTTCTTCACACAGAGAGACAGTGAACGGTCTACCATGTCCATTCCCAGATCATGTCTTGCTCTGTTCTAAGTGTTGCGACTTCTATTCCAGTTATACTAAAAATAGACATTCCAGCCGCCTGGATACATGAGACGCATCCACATGCTGCCGAAAATCTAGATAAACAAATGGCACACAGTTAAGATAATCACCTTAGCCTTGCTTTAAAAAAAATTAAACAAATTAATAGACTAAATGATTGTATTTTTTGTTTGCTTGTTTGTTTTTTGCATAGCATTGCATAGCGAGTCTGCGCTATAATATAATTCGCTTTAAAAAAAATAGTGAATAAATAAAACGCAGGCCTATTTTTGAAAACGTTAAAAGCCTTTAAAACAAATATTCCAAAAACTATATCCCATCCGGGTAGGGTATATCTCACCCCATTTATTTGCTGTTTTATTGTTGCTTTCTTAAGTGTTTTCAGAGAAGAGCGTCTGGAAAATTGTAAACATGAAAGCTTGCAAAGCTACAGAATTTAATAGTTACCGTAAGTACAATATCTATACAGTGAAGCCTACTTGATAAGCTTTAACTAACGTCATCCTCTGCAGTCTATTATGCTTCTCATAAAATGGTTTATCAGCTGTTTCATTTGCAGATTTTATTTATTATAATTTTTTTTTTTTTAAATATAAAGATGACTGCTGAATGTCTCTTACTCAAAACTACACTACCCAGGATGCAAAACGTCGCCAAGAAGGGAAGTCTAATTCTAAGCCGCTTGGATAAAAAAAGCCAACAGCTGAAGTATTGTATTACACCAGAGGAACCTGACTAGCCTATAATAGGACAAGGGCGACACAAAGTAACCCGACTGGTCACGCTCTTTAAATCTCTCAGATATGACGCGGAAATTAAGAGCACCAACATTTGATTTGACATTAGAAATTCTGGTCTCAAGTTATGCCAGAAGACACAGCGTGGAGTTCGACCTGTAACGGGACTATGGATTTAAACTTCAAGTAATGTTGCTTGTTCCTCTTGTCATCCTAAAGGACCTTTTGAAGTATGAAGCGACTCAACGGCAAAAGACTGTTGACTGGAGCGCAGCGTAACGGGTCGTAATGAGGCACTATTGGACGGTACCTGTCAGGTGCTACACAGATATTTCTGCTTTTAAATCAAAGTCACGTATGAGCTGACATATATTTTAACCAACCAACACGCAATGGCTATTTATTCATTTTAATTTAAGTTTATTATAAGATTGAATATGTAAGTTATATGTTGTTATTTCAGCTTGACTGAAGGAAGGGAAAGACCTGGGATTTATTAATGCTGTATTAAGAGATTACAAGACATGAAATGATTCATTATGCTGACATGCCAGGAATCATGTCATAGCACTGTGACCACAGACTTGGGCCTTTTTCTCTCATCGTGAATGTTACTGCTTCATCTGGATACTGATGGGTGTTTGTGCTGCCAGTCTAAAGAGGCTCCGCCATGGGATGTGTACAGAGTGTGAAACTCAAGCCAAGTTTTCATGAGAACATCACAGTATTGGAACTGGAAGCCTCCGTTGATCCCAGTCCGACTGTCATTGATGAGTCATCCAATGTGGTTCTGCGATACCGCACGCCTTACTTCAGGGCATCAGCTCAGGTGCAGGTGCCACCCATGCTTTGCAAAGAGATCTGGACCGTTGGCTGGATCCAAGCTTGCAATCAAATGGATTTCTTAAATATATATGGGAATGAAGGAGTGTAAGTGTGTTCAGTGTATGAAAACATACAATTAATACTTTATTGCTTATCTTTTAAAAATATAACATTTTGATGGGCCCTGAAAATCTAGAGGTTGATATTAGGATTACCTTTTAAAAATAAAGGTTTAAAGATATACCCCGACAATATTCATTAGTATAATATATTTTAAAATATGCATTACTCTTTAACTGTTATCTAAAAAGGTGGAAAAGAACACTTTGAAAATCAAAACAAAAATGACAATAAATTTACATATATATAAGTTGTCTAAAAGTACTACTACTAATAACAAGCATTTAAATGATGATGTTATGAAGCATATTAAGCTGAAATAAAACAAGAACACAGTTCTGCATCTAAAACTACCATCATTTGTTTTACATGGCAGTAAAATACCATTGAAATATTGTAAAAACAAACTCAGCTGCTTTTTTTCTGTGCAGTTTATGTGGCATGATGCTGCTGAGGAAATATGTAAAAACGAAATTTCAGGATGTTAGTGATGTTTATGGTGCAATTTCCTGAGATTGTTTCCTCAAAAGCAGCAAAGCTGAACACACCCCTATCAGAACAAAAGCCTCGTCCTTTACCAGCGCCAGTCCTGAGAAAACTAGCTGAGGCTTTATACCAAAGTGATTTACAACATTCATTCTATAGGAAATTACGGTATAATTTCTTAAGATCTTATGTTGTCTTTATAACGTCCTTGATTTGAATTAAATTACTCACAAAAATATGTTTTACTGTTAAAAGCTAGTTTACCCAAAAATAAATTTACTCACTCTCAGTCCATTCAAGATGTGAATGAGTTTTCTTCATTACAACAGATTTGAAGAAATTTAGCATTACGTCACTTGCTCTTCAATGGATCCTCTGCAGCGAATGGGTGCCGTCAGAACACAGCTGATAAAAGCATCACTGGGGAAAGCAATATTGTAGATAGAAAAACAGTCTGAATTAAAAACCTTTCTAATTGATGGACTTGAGTTTTGAATTACTTGTGGATTATTGTTATGTTTTTATCAGCAGTTTGGACTGTCATTCTGACAGCACCCATTTACTGCAAAGTAAATATTTAGGGGAATTTATTAACTCACTTTTTTATAAGAACAACATCTGAGAAAGAAGTTTCATCTTCCCCCTTTAGATCCAGCTGGGAGCTCCCAGAGCTGAAATGTGGGCAGATCCAGGCCATTAGTGATTCGGATGGTGTGAATTACCCCTGGTACGGCTGCACCACTGAGATGTACACAATAGTGGGTCCAACTAAGAAGAGCACCAGACTCACCGTCAACATGAATGACAACTTCTGCCCAAGTGTGACGTGGAGTGTCCCAGTGGGCACCACCAGCAGTCCCCCTCTCCTGAGCTCCATCCAGAGGGACCAGCGCTTCACCACATGGCTAGTGGCCATGAATGAAACCACGGCTGAGATGGTGCTACTCCGAACCATCCGCTGGAGGATGCAGCTCTGCATTAAAGTGGATCCAATGAAGCCTTTGGGTCAAAGAGCCACAGTTGTGGAGCCACTGATTCAGGAACAGCCTCAAATCCTAGTTCGAAATGAACCCATCCCAACAAACGCCTTGCTTAAGCCTAATGCCAATGATGCCCAAGTTTTAATGTGGCGGCCTAGAAATGGGGAGCCTATTGTGGTCATACCCCCAAAATATTAGTCCCATGAAGGATATTTACTTCCAGTTTGAACTGCAATGATTCAGTAACGCTCAGTTAAACGAAGAATGGCATGGAGTGAGTGAGAATAATAGTCAACAGGGTTACTGATTTAAGGAACAAATGTATTATTTGTGTATTTATTGATGGTTGATAGGCTGTTTGAAAGAAGAGTCCACATAAAAATGAAAATTCTCTCATTATTTCCTCAACTTCAAACCTGTATGACTTTCTTCTGTGTATACAAAGGAAGATATTCTGGAAAATGTTGGTAACCATGCAGTCCCATTGACTTTCTTGCTATTTTTATCCAAGAAAGCATTTGGTTACCAACATTCTTCAAAATATGTTCTTGCATTCCACAGAAGAAAGACAATACATACAGGTTCAGAACAACATGAGGAAACAAATTATGACAGAATTTCCATTTTTGGGTGGACTGTCCCTTTAAGGGGCACACATTTATCATATTGTGTCCTGTTTTGTGTTTAAATGTTTTTAATATTTGTAATTTGTAAGACAAAACTGTGTGTGGCTTTTGCGTACTTGGCTATGGACTGAAATGTGGCCTTATGAAACCTATAAAAAAAACGGAATTAATTAGTTCACACAGTATAAGTCTGTCATTAAATATATAATGGAGGTATTTAATTTTAGTCTGGAGTGGCCAAAGTTTTACAAACAAATGTTGCCTTTTATTTTGTGCAATTACAGGAAACACATTTGCAAATGTCATTTGTGTCCGTGGCATCTTACAGGATGTTCTGTGAACTAGAACTGTGAATTATTTAGTTGTCTTCTCATGTTTTAAGAGGCAACTTTTCAGGTGCACAAGCTGAGTTTCAGGTACTTTATCTCATTTTTGAACTTGGAGAACTAAGATAAGGTGGAAACTACAATAAAATCAGTGTGTGATAAATAAATAAATACTGTGTTTTTTGAGTTTTGTTTGTTATCACAACTTAAGCATCACTGAAAAGTAGACTGCTATACTGACTTAGTCAGTTTAATAACGTAAAATTGGCTTTAAAACAGTGTTTAAACATCCTAGCCCTGATTTATTTTATAACTATAACCGATAATTGTATCAGAATCACACAAACATTGTTCTTTGTTTGAGAGCATCCTCTCAAGAGGGACCATATGACCTGATTCTAAAATACTCCAAGTTGTCCTATTTTGTACTCTTATGAATTCATTTAAATCTCAAAAGTATCTGCAGAGACTCTGTGGGCATCCTTATTTGTCACATTGTTTAGTAATATTGCTGTAAAAAGTGACTAGAAAATCTGAGTGTGTGTAATTTAGCATGCATGGGTAGAGTGATTTTTCATTTAATTTCAAATTCCAACAAGACGTTCCCCCAAGACCTATAGGCATAAATATGAACAGATAACTTCTAACGGGAACAACAAAAGACACATTTATATATACCTGTAAGTAATCAAGTTTTAATTTTGATGTAAATAATCCAAATTAACTTGCTGCTTTTAAAATTAATAGTACTTTTCCTGACAGTAGAGGCAGGACTTTCAGCTGGGTCCATAAATTTAAAAACACTGGTGATTTTTATTTACAATCAATTACAAATTATATGATACAAGCAGCACTTGAGCAGAACGAACTCTGAAAATATGTGAGTCCTGTTTATTTATTTATTTATTAAATCCTAAAACATTTTTTTTTTCCAGGTTTAAATTCGATCTTTTTTTTTTTGATTTTGCTTCTTATTCCTTTCCTTCTTTTTCTTTTTCCTGTATTTGTCTGGATTAGGATTTTTGTGGTTTGCTGTTTTTGTATTATATTAATTATCTACAGCAATCAATCAATCTATCTATCTATCTAACTATTAATCAATCAATAAATAAATACATATGTTACTTAAATGTGTTAACTGCTAAAGAGAGAAGATAATTCAGATAAGAAAGCTCATGATATAGAACCGTATGAGAAGTGTGTTTAAATGCTTAGATGACCCACTGAATTATACATGAGTTTAGTAATTCTTTTTGCTCTTGCACTGTGACTGCCCCTCCCTCCACGTCTCATACTTTCTATTGTTATGAGACCCACAAATACACAAACACACACACCTGGACAAAACCCTGGAGAACACTCAGTACTGGTGAGCAGGTAGTCCAAATGACATTTTCTGACCACCCAGCTTTACAAATGATTCCTGAATGGAAAAAGCAATATATAAGCTATGAGGTGAGTTTTGAGTTCTTGTTCCTGGATAAATTGTTTTAAACTTTCAGGCTTTTATAGACTCTAATAGTTGTATTCGTAACCTAATATGATTACTTAACCAAATATAAATGACAGTAATGTTATATTTCAGACCCTGAAATCTCTGTTAAACAAGGAAGATAGGCTTAACCTCATTTGTTATGGTAAGAGCATAAACATGTTGGGTCTTTTCACTGCTGAATTCTAGTTATGTGAGAGTATTCAACTATTTAAATAATGTATCATAGTCATTTGCATATTTGCAAGATTTTTAAACTGTTAAAAGAAGTTAAAAATGATTTAAAAAATAAATGCTGCCTAGACATATTTATGACTGTCATATACAGCAGTATAACCTCATAAATTATTCTCTTTGAAATTAAAGGCATGATAGATTTCAACTTTCTATGGCAGGTATCCTCACAATATCAAAGGTGAAGCAGGTCAAATGAATCATTAATAACTTTGCAAAGCTGAATGCTTAATAAAGGAAAGGAATGAGATGTATGCAGGGAGTAAGTGAATAACGTTATAACTTAATTTTCGTTCATCCATCAGTAATAATGAAACACTTTATAGGAAACAGTCAAAGGTCTGTGACAAAAGAGTTCTTCAAAAACTGTGAGGAAGAGCTGATCAAGGTGAACCTTTTCTATTCAGGTAGACCACACTAAAGAACTGTGTGCAGATGATTTACAATACGTGTGGATGCATATTCACTATGACCTATTTCTATTTTATAGAGAAGTTATTAGAAGCTCACAACAAATTGGCAACATTTGGGATTGTAGCCCAGGAAGTTTCTGGATCCAGAGATCAAGGAAATGATTGTGTCATCAGTGTTTTACCACCTACCAAAAGAAGAAGAACCAGTCTAAAACAAATTAAAATGGCAGTTGGTGAACTATACCTGAGCTTGGCCTTTCTGCAAAAATATCAGGTGCTCTTTAAAAATCTTAAAAATCCATATTTGGAGACATATATATATCTCTGCATAATGACAAATTTCAACTGAAATGGTATAAAATATGCCTGGTTGTGCTGGAACTTTTTTTTTCTTCTAGGGATTCAACTACAAGTGTTTCTGCAAGATCACCACAATGTATGATTCAAAGTTTGGTTGTGAGCATGGCCTAAAATGGAGAACTGAGAGGCTTGACACATCTCTGCTCAACACGGACAGAGGCAAATGTGACTATCTCATGTCTAAACTGGAGGTGAGAATGTAGCATGTTGCTTTAGTTCACTTTATCCAGCTCCTGGATAAAACACTGAATGTGATTCTACAGACGTTCATGATTCAGCTGGAAGGAGGTGACAAATTGAGAGCGATGAAAAGACTTGATGTTCCACCAATGGACAAAACACAGGTAAGAGCAAAAAGTCTCGTCTGTGAAATAAAACTACTGGCTCTCACTCAGCAAGTATACTAAATCACGTTTACATGTTAAACAGACTAAGGGCCAGATTTAATAAACAGAGCAAATTAGCACGAGACTGCGATGCCATAAAAGCACCCATGGGAGAGAAAAATTCTGAGGGTGGTCTACAGAGAATGTGCCAATTAAAGAAGCAGTGTCGGTGCCATGAGTCGAGCCGGAGGGGTCTGGCCTGGCCTCTTCAGTCCCAGTGACATCTGCGACCGTAAAAAGTAGAGACGATGATAATCAGGTGTGGGTAATCTTCTTAACAACACAGTTAAGACGTTAAATATTGGCACAAATACCTTGGAAAACCTTTATAAATCACCTTGCATAATTCATTTAAATACTCTCCTCTCGTAAATGTTGCATCTGAAAAGGAAACTCTTACAAATTCATATCCAATAAACTCAGCCACAAAACTCTGTCCATGTCTTTTCATCGCTCATTTGTCACTGCGTGTCTTTAATAAATCGTGAAAGGTTTTCAATGCCAGTTTTTATACATTAGCTGTAAATCTGCCTGAACACACTTTTTTGTTGTTGATGTTGAAAAGCAGACATTAAAAACAAATATAATTTGCTTTAATTATTGCTTAAATGTAATTTTTGTTGTTGTTAAAAGACAAATTTTGTTTATATAATTATTATTTGTTTCAGAAATGTGTGTTGTCCTAATATTAAAGGGTTAGTTCAGCCAAAAATTTTGTCATTAATTACTCACCCTCATGTCATTCCAAACCCATAAGACCTTCGTTCATCTTTGAAACACAAATTAAGATATTTTGGATGATATCAGAGAGCCATCTGTCCCTCCATAGACAGCAACACAACTGAAATGATACCAGGTCCAGAAACATAGTAAAAACACAGGTAAAAGTCCTTGTGACATAGTGGATCAACCCCACTTTTGTGATGCTAAGAGAATACTTTTTTGTGCAAATAAAACAAAAACATAGTCCTAACATAATTTACTCTCCTCCCATGACTTACATCTTCCGCCCATATGCTCAATGCACCATATACGCCATTTGCCTTTATAGTTCTTTCCCATGCTTTTCAAATTCAAGCCTAATACTATAAGAAATCATTTACAGAGGTATGGTATAATCTATATCCTCCATAGTGAAGGTAAAGTCCTTTTTGACAAGTGAAGCCAATTTAGTCAGAATTTATAAAGAAAGATAAATTCATTCAAGACATAACTTTTGCATTATTGAAAGGCTCTTTCATGAAAGTCTTTTTTCTCCTGTACAAAGAAAGTCGGAGTGTGGATAATGTTTCGCATTGGCTTTTCTTGCGGGCTCATCATGGCTTTACTTACCGCTATAGCTTTCAGAGGTTAGTAAAGTTCATTTCCCCCTAGACAATTGTAAACAATCTATAACAATGGAATTTAATATCAAATTCTATTCGATAGATCTCTATTCCATCTTAATAACCTTATGCATACAAAAATATAATTAAAATATAATGGTATACTTCAAGTAATATCCCTCTGTATCTGTATCTGTTAGTTGTTATGTTCTAAGTAGGTCACATATCCAATTGTTTTGAAAGTGTTAAATGAAACAGACCTGGAGCTCCTGAAGCCTCAGCTGCAGCTTTACAAGGGAAGTTTCTTGCTGATTGAATTTCTGTTCCTGATCGGACTGAACCTGTACTGCTTTAATATATCAGCAATAAATCACACGCTCATCTTTGGACTGGATCCCAGAGATCACCTCTCATACTACCATATTTTTGAGGTGAGTTATAGTGAAATCACATATTAGTAATATTGTGATCGCTGTGCTGAGGTCTCATATGTTTGCCTGTGTACCACAGATGGCCGGGGGTCTGACTGTGTGCTGGTGCACCAGTTTACTGGCTAGTCTTCATCCTACTATGTTGCCAGTCCCACAGAAGTTACACCCACTACTTTTTCACAGCTTCCTGCTATTTCTGCTACTAAACCCTTTCTCCATATTTCACACCCAGGCTCGTCGCTGGCTCATAGTCACAATGGTAAGATATGGGAAAGATAGGACATGACTTTTTTTGTTGTTGTTGTTGTTGCATACAACTTTTAATTACTGATTGGACCGACTTATATACAGTAGCGTTATAAAATTGCAAGGAAAAATGGTTTATGTACACATATTAACATTCAGTACTTTGCAGTTTAAAATGAATTTGTAAATGTCTGTTAAGCTGACCCTATTTAACAGACAAAGCACTTTAACTGTGCTTCTTCTGTGGTAATCAAGTAATAAAAAGTAGTTGCAAGCGTACACATACTCATCTCTGTGTCAATAAAACTTCACATTTTAGTACTTTGTGTAATTTCTAAATAATTGAAGTAACACTTTTTTTTTCATGTTGAGCAATTTCAGGGCACATGAGTTCCTGAACATGGTGAATGATGAGATGTACTTATCCTCACTGAATCATTCATTCAATTGAACAAAGCACTGTGTTTTGTGCAAAGACTTCTTATGATTTATTCTCTTTTCGTTTTATTTGGACACTTTTTGTTGGAAGAGAAAAAAAACTTTAATATTGCTTCTAGAATGTAACTTTCCTAAAACAAAATTATATCTTCATTGCATTCCTTGTTTATTAATATCATATGTAAAAGCAATATCACACTTGCAAGCATGCTGCTGTCTGAAAATTAGCAGAGCTATGATTACTAACACAGCTGTGTTGAATTTGAACATTTAATATTTCTTATATATATATATATAATACACATACAGTATTTTTATACATATAAATAATATTTCAGAATGTTGTGAGTACAAACAGTTCTGTTTTACAGTTTCTGTTACTCCTCCACTATAGCTGACCTTGGCAGAAATGTTAATGTTCATGTTGAAATCTTGTCTGTGTTAATAACCAGTATTTTCGCCTCTGCTGTACAAAGTTTTACCAATAGTACACATTTTACTAGCAGTACTCTCAAGAGAATGCATCATCATATGCAGCATCCTCATTTAGGCGTTAAAATGTCTATATTACAGAGTAAGGTCTTGGCAGCCCCTTTTCAGCCTGTGGGCTTTGCAGAATGCTGGCTAGCTGATCAATTCAACAGCCTCAGCCCTCTGTTACTTGGCTTGAGGGACCTGCTATGCTTCTATACATATCAGATCAACTGGAGAGATATGTGGTCTGACAGCTCTCTATCCGCAGGTAACCATCTAATTGCTACTTCATTTGTGCCTCCAGTATTATTAAATTATATTATATTATATTATATTACTTAAAATGGAACATAGATGAAATAAAAATTAAGTTTTAGGATAGAATTACTTGTCAAAGTTTGTAGAACTATGTTTCAAGAAACCTCTTTATATTCCTATCTTGTTTTAGTTGAGATTTTCTTCTGTTTTTTTCAGTAAGTCTGGACTGTGGACTTTATAGTATGCCTGTAACCTGTCTGATCCAGTGCTTTCCACCATGGCTGAGATTTGCACAATGCCTGAGGTGCTTCTGGGACACTGGCCACACGCTACATCTCCTGAATGCAGGAAAATACTTCACTGTGTTACTTATGGTCACATTCGCCAGCCTCTACAACATGGTCAGAGGTACACACTACACACTAAATAAATAGGGATACATATTTACAGCAAATGTCTTCTGTAAGAAACTATAAACTGGCAAGTTTAACAGCATTTAGTGACAGGAAATTTTTTAGATTCGATTTTAGATTATAGTAGCTGTTAAAGCACAATATTTTAATTCAAAGCTTTACACAACCTGGATTTATTGTAATCTGTGATCTACCCTAATTGTATTGGTTGTTTGAAGACAAACAAGAGCATGAAATGACTGAGTGCCCCTTTAATTAATGAGAATATGTTTTCATATTTTAAACAAATAACTATTCTAAGCGTATCTAGAGGTTTAATGGTTAATGCAAGGCCAAAATGAAGGACCTTGAAGTGTGAAGATGCTCAGTTTAACGTGTGTGTGTGTGTGATAGAGAGATCTACTCTGCTTGTGGAAGGGAGGATATACCTGTATATATGGGCCATGGCTACCTGTACAGGAGTTGTAGTTACAGTGAGCTGGGATTTAAGGATGGACTGGGGATTACTTCAGGGGAATGGTCTGCTAAAAGACGAGTTGGTGTTCTCCCAACAGGTAAAAGTTATATACATGTAACACTCTAACACAATTGTAATAACTGTAAACCTTTATTGTTTTTATTAAGTTTATTAAAGAAATGGTTCATTTCAAACTTTTGGTCTTATTTTCACACAAAGCTATGATAAATTAGGGGCATATTAACTCATATTTGGAGTTTTGTTATTTAGGCTAGATCTGATTGGCCAGTGGGCTGGTTTTCTTATACATAACTTTCATAATATTTAAAAGTGACCAGGATATCAGAGTTATGATGGTTTGTAAAATTTACATTTTACATATTTTGGATTCCTATGCACACAGTAAATGTCTATATGACCTGCAAGGTACTTTGATATTAATTCTCAAAAGTTACAATTTATTAATGTAGCAGGCAATATAATGAGTACACAAACATGCTTTGGTAGTAGAGATACCATTGTACTACTTTCTGCACTGTCAACATTTCAGATCCAAATGCGACAAATCACAGCTCAAAGGTCAGTATTTGTTGTTTGTGATTTAGTCTATTTGTTGACAGTGCAAGCATTTAAGTTTTAGGCTGAAAAGTTGGCATTAAATGATTTACTAGGGGTTAAACTGACCTGCAACGGCTCTGGAGTGGTCTTTAATATTGAGAGATGTGCTCTTTCAGTGGTACTACTATGCAGCCATGCTGGCGGATGTGCTGTTGCGGGTCTCCTGGGCTATAAATATCCTCTTGGCTCAGATGAAGGATTCAGCTGCAGCTGCCACAGCAAGTGCCCTGCTGGCACCACTGGAAGTCCTCAGGTTAGATTTCAGTCACATGCTCTAAGCACCAAGACAGCAAGTAAACTGTAAACTGATCAGCACAAATTACATTTTGCTATAATTTGTTTTTTAAAGTGGCTACTGACTCATAGGAGAAATATTCCGAATTACATTGTACCTTAAGAAATCTTTTTTTATTTTTTTTTAACTGTAAAAAATATTTTTTGGAGATTGAAAAAAAAAAGATTATTGAACTATATTGAACAAGAAAATACTAGTTCAGTCTTTCTTTTTCAAAGCGTCCAATTTAATTCAGTGTGTTAGTTGCCAAATTATTGTAATTAATTATGAAATTCGCTAGCATTTCATTCCTGAGTGAAGATTGTTTTCGGTGTAGGAAATATATTTTTGGAGGTAATTTGACTCTATTTATCAGAATATTTATTATTTGATACATTCATTCCCTAAATCTTCTGTTAAACCAGACGTTTTATTTGGAATCTCTTTCGGCTGGAAAATGAGCAACTGAAAAATTGTGAGAAATGTTGTGCCATTCGAGATTTCTGCAACATCTGGAGACATCTGGAAAAGGATCAGGATGTGCTATCTAAAGACCATCACAAAATCACCACACGTGCCACAATATGCTGTTTACTTCACCCAAAACGCAGGTTATTTTCTGGACAGCTGCTGAATCTGTTCTATGTTATTAATTTGAAAAAGAATTGTTTAATAATTCAAGAACATGGTCAATAATATCTGAAAAATGAACAATGTTGTTCTTTTGCAGGGTAAAGGAGACAAAACTGCCTGTTTGGGGAACAGATGCAGAGATTCATCTATGCATTTAAGGAAGAAAATCTGTCTGTATGACTTGAACAAAATTTAGTTTGAAATATTTGATAATGCAGCTAGGCAAATGAGATGTTAGATAAGAAAATGATAATCCTCTTAACAATAATGAATTCTGTAACTATATGTTCATCAAGGCCAAGTAAAACGATACTAACATTTTCATGTTTCCTTCACGATAAAACAGTTTCAATCAAATTTGTAATCAAGCAAAAGTCATTTTTTAACCAACAATAATAGGCATCACCTATAATTATCCCTCAAAATAATCCTTTCCTTTATTTCGCTTCCAAAAAACAATCATACAATCACGTTTCAAATGTCCAGACCAGCTGATATGCAAAAAACAGGCAAGCATTTACTATACAGCAGCTTGAGAACAAGAGTAAGATTAAAAAGCTTGAGAGGGAAAACTGAGAGTCCAGGCTACTCTCTAGAGAACTGTTGTTCTCTGTTCAGCTTCCCTTACTGTACTGAACTCAGCGGTCCCACAGTGAGCTTTGTACATAGCAACCCCACTGTACTGCTGGAGTCAAAGCAGTATAGTTGATTTCTGAAGCATGTAAGTTGAGTTATATTAAGGAGAGCCTTTGTCCTTCACTTGTTTTTGCCATGCAGAAGTCCATGATCCATTTGTTTCTGTAATTGGCAAGAGTATTTAGTCAGAAATGCCAGAGCTTGTGCATCACATGCATTCATAAAAAACGCACTGCAGCTTGTCTTAATGTACTGGGCTTGTATATGTGCCGGTATTTACGTATGCTAAGTGGCTTCTTTAAAGATCCTTACAATTTTTTAGACAGTCGTGCTCAGATGTTTGCATACCCCTTGGCGAATCAGTAAGACATTTAGTTTTGTTTTTTTTTAAAAGTAAGATCATGAAATTGTTAAGTTTAGTATTGGCCTGAAGAAGCTGCATAACAGATATTTGTGTTAATTTTAGAAGAAAAACAAAACTACACAAAAATCCTAATCAGGCGTTTGCATACCTTTGATTCTTAATATTGCGAGTTGCCTCAAGCATCACAGTTCTGCATGAGTCCCTCAATTGTCCAGAGCAGCAAAACTGGATATCAGCATTATATAGCCACTGTAGGGAAGAACTCAAATGTGCAGAGCATGCTGGGAAACCAAATAACTTACTGGACCTGGAGGCTTTGTCAAGAACAGCTTAACTGCTCAGGACAAAATAGAAACATATTCACAACTATCGCAAAAGACCTACAAACAGTCACTGATGCTTGAGGAGGCAATATACAATATTAAAACCCAAGGGTATATAAACCTTTGAAAAGGATCAGGTGTGTAAATTTAATCATTTTGTCTTGTGGAATAAATATAAATATCTCTCAAACAGCTTCATAAGGTGAGTAATAAACTAAAATGCAATTGTTATGATCCCTTCTTATTTTTAAAAGAAACAAACATTTTGGAGATTCTTCAAGAGGTAGGTAAACTTGTGATCACAGCTGTATTTTAAGCAGGCGTTTTTCAGTCTGTCCTGGCAAAAAATGTTGTATGTCCAGTTCCCATGATCATGCAGCTTTAATGTAATGTTCAGTGGCATGGGAGATTGCCTTTACTGATAATGATCCTTTTTGTTGTGAGAAGCTGCAGACCAGTTTTTAATAGTATGAAGTGGGGGAAGTCACTGATCGTCTTTTAGTGGTCTCTGTCTGTTCTGGTCCTCTCTCTGTGATCTGGGGCTGCTGGTTGCATGCTCTTTTTCCCCTTTCTTGCTGGCAGGGTTGAGGGCGAGCACACTGGCCGCTCTCTCTGGACTCTCCGGGAGCCTTTCGACTTCCTGCGAGTTTTCTGGCTCTTTGGCTCGGCTTGGCTCAGTCTTGGCTTCTTCACTTTTTTGGGACCTCTCTTCCATATTGAAGTGAGAGCCATTCCTCAGTGTCTCTCTACAGTCTCCATAGAGATGCTGCTCCAGAGTCAGATTTGAGGCTGCCAGGTGTTTGAACTCTGACTCAAAGGGAAAGCCACCTCCTGGCTGGGTAGCTCCTTCCACCTGGCTCAGGACCGCAGTACCCCTGTACACCTCGATCGCCTCCGGAAGCATGGACTTGATCTTGGGGAGCCAGCGTTTGCGAACTCTCCGGGCATTGGTGCACATGTCTGCGGCAATCACATTCATCTCGCTTTCTTTGAAGTTAGGGGCAAAGTTCTGACAGTAGACTATCGATAAAGCAGAGAGAGAGATGAAAAAGGAATGTTAATGCTTCAAGTCAACACTGAACCTTTTACTTCTACAATGTAACATGCTTCCGAATGAAAAAGGATGTTGGTAAGGTAAAACTAGTTGGATCATGAAAAGCAGAAATTTACAGTCAAGGAAAGTTTTGTTAAAAGATTTTGAAGACTTTAAAAAAAGCAAACCAAGGAACAGCAACATATATGAAATAGAGTCGGTTTTGCTTACTGTAACAGCATAGTGAAGGGTCACTCACGTTTGACTGTGTTGAGTATGCGACTGTCCAGTGGTTTGCGATTTGGATCACAGTTGGAAGAGCGTATTCCAGTCCCACAGCTGTCAGCCAGTGTGTTCCTGGAGTCAAAATACCATAGTCAACCACTGGAGGGCACACACACAATATTTTTCCAAAACACCATGCGGTCCTTATAGTTACCAAACACAAAACTAAACATTTGAATGTGAGAAGATTTTTAAAGATTTTTACTGCAGAACTAAGCTCTTGGCATTTCAGACAGACACTGCACTTGCTACACATCTGTAATGTTTCAGACCTGTCAAAAAAAGCAGCCAGGAGACGTCTCAGCAAGACTTTGTGTTTGACCCCAGCACAGAGGTGACAGTTCATCAGCTGCCCACGAGTCATGAAGACACCAGATCCTTCCACAGCACCAACAACATAGAAACAAGGAGACCTTAGCTCTGAATCAGTGACTCAAATGACTCAGTCTGAACTGATAAATAATTCAAATGGACATGGAGTTTCAGACAGGCTGCTATTATTCAGGCCTCACCTGCAATCAGCTCCAGCCTCTCTCCAGGGTCGCCCTCTGTGTAGAGAGCAGGGTGGCAGCGGTAGCCGATCTGGCTGATGAGTCCGGCAGGCAGAGCCTCTCTGTCTCCTCCTAACAGCACACAGAAACGGTTCTCCAAGGACAGAGGCAGGGAGGACACCTCCATCTTCTCTTGCACTGGGAAGACACACAACAGATCACACTCACAGGGATAAATCCTTAGTGTTTTGGGCTGCAATGGAGCAAAAGAGAAGTCCGTTAAAAGACATTTACTGCTGTATATCCCAGACGAGCCCCCGAAGATTTTCCCATTTGTCAGGCTCTCATACGAGTCTTCTTCAAAGTCCTCCTCCTCGTTTTGGTGTGAAGTTGGGCTGTCTGTGGTCGGGAGGCTAGAGGCACCGGGGCTGGCATGATCCCGGGACGAGTGCTCGAAAGCATGCATCACGGGGATGACCCCGTTTATGCCTCCACTTGTGTAGAAAAGAGTGCTATTCCTTGAAGATCTGCCCCTAGGTCCCCTGTCCTCCGAGTGCTTTAGCTCTCCGTTCTGAGCACACACCGGGGTCTCCAGCTTCTCTTCCTTGATCTTGCAGACAGTTGTGGGCTGGTCGCCTAGCAACAGGGAGGAGTTGTTGTTGTTTGGGCTCGGGGGATCGTCTGTAGCAGAAGTCTGCGAGTCGCAGTATGGAGCGCTGGCCTTGAACATGAGGTCCATTCCTCGCTCTACGATGTTCTGGATCTGAAGGTAACCTGCAGTGTACATGACCATCAGCTGATCGCTGGCACTCACCGTCATCCGGCCCGTGTAGCAGAACGACAGGATCTGCTGAAAGCAGGATGGGGCAACGGACGAGGGCAGCTCAAAGAGCGTCTGGGCACTTCCGCTGAACAGGTCACGGAAGTAGAGACTGCTGGCCGCCAAAACGGCGCGGTGGGCCTTGAAGGCCTGTCCATTGACCATGATGGCCACATCGCAGTGCTGGCCCAGCAGCCGCTGTTCATTCAGGCTGTCCAGAACAGTGCTGCCGAAGTTTGGGATCTCCATGTGCAAGAGCTGAGACATAATGCCCGTTTCAGATCTCTGGAGAAGACAGGATGTTCTCACCAGACATCTAAGACAGCAGAAAGTCAAAATGAAGGTGGACCGTCTCGATGAGGCAACAAACAGAAAATGACTAGATTCAAAAGTCACACAATGTTTATCTGGTGCAGACACAGCAGAAAAATGCGACAGAAATGCTGCACAGCAACTCCCTTGGTAAACAGCTCTCTTCACCCCAACATTACTAGAGTCTGCATGTTTGGCAACTCAGCATAAGCTTGCCTGGAGTATTCAAAAGAAGCTGAAAAGTGACCCACAAACCCACCCGCCCGCCCACCCCGCCACTACCTGACCTCTATAGCAGAATCTTCCGAGATGAGAGAGAGAATGCGGCCAGGCTCCTCACAGCAGCTCAGCATGAGGAAAGGTACCTTGAGAAGCAGAGAGATACGTCTCAATCCGTCCTCTTCCTCCCCGCACAGGACTGAGCCAGCGAGAGGGAAAGCAAGCGTCTGTGTGCAATCGATGCACCATCTACTGTATGTCACAGAAAGGGGGAGAGAGGCTATAGGCACAGACACAGAGACTAGGGAGAGAGGGGGAGGGAGTGAGACTGAAGGAAAGTCATTTAAGGACACAGAGTGAGAGAGAGAGAGAGAGAGAGAGAGATCGAGTGAGAGAGACAGAGAAAGAGAAAGAGAAAGAGAGAGAGCCTGATGCGGATAACTGCCCTGCAGAGAGTAAACGTGTTCATGTGCGATGGAGACAAAAGACAGGCAAGACAGAAAGAGAGAGAGAAAAAGAGAGGGAGCAATGGCTCGCTTTTATTTGAGCGTCAACACACGAAGAAAAGACAAGAACAGGAGCGTGCACCCCGCATGCACCAACCCGACTGCGTGCAGACACATAATCCATCAGAAGCCGTCTCTGCCATGATCGGCTGCATGCTCAGGATTATTTACATTAAGGGCAGACAAATGGTGTGTGCCAGGAGAGCAGCTCTGCATTGCAGTCCCTGTCACAGGCTGGCATGCTCAGTACAGAGTCTGCATACCCAATCAGATGTGCCAACACGGCATCAGACAGATACTCAGCCGATAAGAGAAAGAAAAGAGAGAAACTCAGCCTCAAAGCTGCCCTGAATGTCAGATCAGTACATCAAACCGAGAGGCATTTTAAGGCGGCACGTATTAGACGGATGGCTGAAAGACTGAAGTGTGCAAGTAAGAGTTGGGTACAGAGCAGTGGGGCAGTAAAGCAGCGTATCTCAGCAAAGTGGGGAAGAAGGCGCTATTGCTTCTGTCTCTGACTCGCTGCCTTTTAATGCTGAGACGCCGACGGGCTACGGCGTGAGTCAGCGCTATTAGAGATCAACTGCCATGTTCCAGTCTTCTGTCTGATATCAACTGCAAAAAAAAAAAAAAAATTATAATAAATCAATAAGGAGTAGCAGACACACGCCCCTGCGAATGCTGCAAAACTTGATTCCAGCTGTCTGTCTGGTCGCTTTAAAAGCTGCAAAACTGTGTCAGGACAGGTTGGGGGGGGTCTCATTTGACACATTAAGTGGCCTCTTGAAGAAAGTGCCCTTAAACTATGTTTCCAGTGTGAAATGCACACCATGATTGAGGAAAATGTCCTCTTCCAGTGTGAAGAGATGAACACGGCAAGTTATTTTACATTTGGAAGCACAAGTGCCTTTGCAGACATCTGTTAAGTTGACAGCTGGAGCTCTAGTAATAGACAGCGTTAGTATGGTCACATGTATGATGTCCCTGGGGAGAACAAACTGCAGTCTGAGCTGGTGGGGCAAGGGATACTCCATACTGCCTACTAGAGGGCAGACACTGACTTTCAGCAATAGAAAACTTAAATGACCTCCCGGTGTGCTTAGACTTTAAGTTGCAGTTACACTGTGTTCTCAGGATGGCGCATTCGACTGTTTTCATAAAAGATTGTAACGAATCACTAAATTAAACATATTTACATTATACCCCAAGTAAAAGTCCATTATAGTGGTGTTATGTAAAACTCAAATATGTGTATGCATCTGCATTGTTGGTAGATATGAACTAGAAAATGATGGGAAATACATATTTTTATTTGAAAGATAACTTACAGTGTTCTTCATACAAAATGCAACAACTCCCCTGAAAGGACAAACTACATATATACAGAACAACCGCACCCAAAAATAGTCTTTAGATAAAAATATAATTCTTAAAGCACTGGAAATAATAATAATAATTAAATGCAATGCAATTTACAGCCGTTCATTTGGAGCAGCTTGGAAGGCCACCATTATGGGCACATACTGTCACAACACAGAAGCTGTATTTTATTAAGAATGCTTTATAAATATTTAGCCTCAGGTCCACATTAACACTGCTCCATTAGATAGTGAAATAAATATCACAAGCTGAACACATTACAAATCAGTCTACAAACCAAATGCTGATAATGCATTTCACGATATCAACACATTTTAATTTGAATCAAAATACTGCTGTAGTAATATATAGATGTTAAACAATAAATGGTCTGTGATCAGGAATCCTCTGAGTACACTGTAATAATGGTTTCCCTTAAGGTTCAACATGTATGGTGTGTCTTGTATGAGCTCTACAACAGAACGCATTTGTTTTTACAGTGAAAAAAACAAACAAAAGTAAAATTATTATTGAACTAAATTCCAGTTTAAAAGAGTATCTGTAATCTACGGAGAAAAAAAAATTAGATTATCATAAAAGTTTACTCACTAAGTGTGCTCAGTATAACAGAGTACCAAAACGTCTGAAAATTTGACACATTTTTATTTTTGGGAAGAGATTATTGTACCCCTTACTACTGAGTTGCATCAATACAACTAATTATGAAGCATTTTGACAATATTTAAAAGGTAAAAGAATAAAAAAGTAAGAAATTAAGCTTAAAATGAGCTGTAGTTCTTTTTAAGACTTCAAATGCAGATAAAACCAAGGGTTTTTCCACATCTGGTCATTGACAGGCAGTGTTTCGTGTCACTGGCTTCTCGGCGAGCGACCTTGAGCGACAGAATAAATCATATTCCCAAGTGTTTTTTGGACCATCAAACAGAAATATGGGGACAGAGTGACTTTCATAGAGAGCGATATATACCCTGTGAGAAACTTAGGATATATTATTTCAATAAAAATCTCTATAAATAATGTAGAATATTCATAAAAATATACTTTTGACCCAGGTTGGTACTTTTACTATAGTAAAATAGCTTCTCCTGTTAAATCATCCTCTCTGTTTGTTTAGGGTTAAGAAATCCTCGCTAACAGGTGCTTGTTCACACAGCTAGGCCTGATCCACAAGGTAAACTTTCACAAGTTCTTCATAAAAAAAAAAACACTTCACAAAAACATCAACAACAACAAGATCAAAACAAATAAATTAAAAGTGTCCTTCAACACTTGGCAGGGGTTTCATATATTACATTCACCTTATCCACAGTTTTCCATCGCAGTATTCTGCTGCTATACGTAAGGCCGGTAGTTTCTGGTTTTCCATCTCTTTGAGCGAAAGCGGAAGAAGAAAAACATGAACATGAGGAAGACGCAGGAGAAGGCGTAGAGGAGCACGCAGAGACTCATGTCCACGCTGGAGAAGCCCAGGCCCAGGAATGTCATGCCTGGCCTGGCTTCTATCTGGATACTGCTGTGCTTCTCTCCTGCACCATTGAGGTCACTCCTCTTCTGATGTTTAGGAGCGCTGTCAGGAGATGGCTTTAGGTTCTGGTTGAGGTGAACGTTGCGGTTAGGTTTGGTTATGGCTTTGGGTTTGTCGGGAGCAGGAGGGCCTGGCTCTGGTTGGCTGTTGCTGGAGTATTTAGGGGAGATGTTTGAGGCACCGTAGTGTTGTCTGAGGAAAGCGAGCACCATCTGTTCGTTCCAGACATGAAGGCCTTCTTGCTCCTCGTGGCATGTGGGACAGAGATCAGGAGTCGGCCATTGAGTCTTAGGAAACATGGGGTCCTCGCTCATTGAACCTGCATAACGAGTGAAATCAGCTGTGAGGGTAACGTCTGCTAGCATGTTTATGACAACTTTACATTTATAGTTTGGACATGAATATATCATTTTAGTTCTACAATTTCTGTTGGCACATAAATTAAGTCTTTCTTTCTTACTTTTTTCTGTTTCCCTTTTCCTTCTTTTCTTTTGTTTTTTTTTTTCCTTCCTAGTCTTTTGTTTGTTCTTTTTTCCTCTCCATCCTACTTTCTTGTTACCATTTTTCCTTCTTTTTATCACTCTTGCATTCTATCCTTTATGTCTGCCCTTCTTTCATGCCTACGTTCTTCTTACTTTTTCCCCCCTCCTTCCTTTCATCCTTTTATAGTTGTTTCCCTTTCTTTTCATCTTTCTGTATTTTTCTTAATTATCACCTTTTATATTTAATCACTTTAAATTGTAGTTATTGTTAAACCCATATTTGATTATCGTGATTTTAAAAACTCAAAATAAATACTAAAATGCTAGACGCTAGTTGAGGAAAGTCAGAGCCAATCTGCAAACAGATTCCAAGAAAAAAAAAAATTATTGGGTAGTGTATGATGGTCACAGACCATGATTTTTTAGCTTCAGACTTTGATTCCATCCAGTTGGAGGTTATCAAACGTTTGATATTTTCAGCTGATTTTAGAACACATTTGTTTTCATTTGTCATGTGTCTCCTATCAACAAGGCACACTTTCTGTGTGTGTTTGTTGGGATCGGAACAACTTTAAAGTCTGCTAGCATATGACCCTTCATTGTGTAATGTATGATGCCCAGTTTTCAGTAAGTGTATGATGCCTAGTGTTTTAAAAATCTGCTCAGATTTTAAAAGTCGTGTAGTGTATTCCAGCCTCAAAGTAAATACTGCTCAGTTTAAGTTAAGATTCTCACACAGGCGCAACACTCAGAGTAGTTTTGTTTTGTGTCAAAACATGACTAAAGGCAGCCTGCTGAGGGAAATAATGTACACACTGCCCTCCAAACGTTTGTAAACACCCCTGGCAAAGTGTGGTTTTGGATGATATCAGCATAAATCCTTATCATTTGTTGGTGCAAATACTGCACATTAAAGTAACGTGACATTATCATTGAAGACCAGCAATAATAATTTTCATTTTGATTACATAATAATGACAATATATACATGTCAAAGTTGAGCTACTATGGAGGAACTGGACTGTGATGTCTGTAAGAAGTGCCCAACCAGTGTG
>JAUCMR010023915.1:0-31183 GCA_032357425.1 Enteromius argenteus | reverse complement strand
TTTTGGACAACTGTCAAATCAGCAGTCTTCCCCATGATTGTGTCGCCTACAGAACTAGACTGAGAGACCATTTAAAGTCCTTTGCAGGTGTTTTGAGTAAATTAGCTGATTAGAGTGTGGCACCAGGAGTCTTCAATACTGAACCTTTTCACAATATTATAATTTTCTGAGAGACTGAATTTGGGGTTTTCATTAGTTGTCAGTTATAATCATCAAAATGAAGGGAAATAAACACTTGAAATATATCAGTCTGTGTGGAATGAATGTATATATGTATTATACAAGTTTATACAATAGTATTAGTGTTAGTATTAGTATTAGTGAAATAAATCAACTTTTTTGAAGATATTCTGATTATAAGACCAGCACCTGTAATATCACTGTTAACTAGCAGCTTTTAAGCATGCATATTACTAGCATATTAGCCTGCAGTCACTTATAAAACATGTACTCTTAAATCTAAATGTTTTATCCTGTTTAAATTCAATATTTAAAGTCAATGACTGAAATACATAACGGCGAAAATAAATAAAATAAATTACAATATGTAGTTCTCTAAAAAATTAAATATTATTAAATAATATTAAATATAATGCACTTATTGTCAACATGCAGTTTATTAACTGGATTTAATTTCTGATTTCTAATTTCTGGGTGATGTGAACAGATGAAATAAAGACACAAGAAGTGACCGAGAGAGATTCTGGGACTCAGCTGACTGGTGTTTCCAGACCACAGCGATATGATCAAATACTCTGGAGGTCTGGACCTCAAGGCTCTCTCATCGCTCAGATTCCTTTGAGAAACCAAGAGCACTTGCCTGAAGATGACGAGAGATTCACTTTAGATCTGCTCTATGGTGAGAAGATCTGTCGATGTAAACAGCATTATTATTGATGCTAGCCTTGCTCTCATCTTCTCTTTTCTTCATGTTTTGGCTTCCCATACAGTGGACTCCCTTCGATTCTCAGAGGGAGAAGATGTCACTCTAGACACTGGTGTCAGTGAACTACAGAGGGACGATCAGATTCTCTGGAGCTTTGGATCTGAAGACACCATTATAGCTGAAAGAGACGGAAACGCCAGTCGGGTTTTAAATGATGCGGATGATGGGAGATTCAGAGGCAGGCTGCAGATGGATGATCAGACTGGATCTCTCACCATCACAAACAGCAGAACCACTGACTCTGGTGTCTATCACCTACAAATCAGCGCCAGAAATAAAGTCTCGTATCAGAAGTTTACTGTGTGCTGTGAGTATAGCTTGAGTCTTTTAATGACATGAACTGAGATGTTCACCTGCGTGCTCATAGTTTTCTCTGTTTTCTGTGGCATGTGGTGCTGTGGCCTGAAGTGGACACAGTAAAAGTGAGAGCAGGAGACTCAGTCAGTCTGATCTCTGATGTTACTGAACCGGAGGATGGAGAGATTGACATCAGCATTGCTGAATTCAGCCGAGTCAACCGTAAGACCTCAGTTTATCACTGTAATGATGTGGGGTTCACAGATGAACTGTAGCTAGGGCTCGCAGATTTACATGGGTTTTATTTATTAAATTTGGGTTAGGAGTTATAGGGTTATAGGAGAACACAATACAATGCATGGTTACACTTTATTTTGTTAGTCCACTCTGTACATTGTACTAACTATAAGTAACAATTAATTCTCATTAATTTATTATAATATTATAATATGATCGTATTTAAACCATATGCTGTAAAATGCACACAACTTTCCACAAGTTAAATCAATCTTTAGTAGTTAAATATGAAAACTGCAATCAATTCCTGGCTGATTAGATTTTGTAATAAAATATAAAATTATTTAATAAAAAGATGTCCTGTATCTGTTTCCCAGTGTTAAAAATAATCAGCATCCAAACAGCCTATAAATTAACAAGAAAAAAAAAAAAAACAACATTCTTCGACCTTTCTGTTTTCTTACAGGTAACAGAGAGACAGACAGAAAAGATGATGTGAGAGAAAACTCTGAGGAGATACCATTTCTGCGGGTTAACAGCGGCACTAGTGTTTGACAGTGTCATCTTATTTCCATTTTTCTTTCGTGATCCCCTAACATCCACCACACATTATCAAACATTACCCAGTTGCTATTGAGCTGTGCAGTGAGTAAAAGGTCACTTTATATTTGTAGTTACTGCGCTAGTGTTTACTGACAGATGTATGAATAGCTGATTTATGTGTTTAACCAGTGACTGAAAGTAATGTGGGACAGAATGCAATTGTTAAACAGCTATTTGACAGGTGATGTTTAATAATAAAAAAAACTGGACAGTTTTTGCAGACAGTAACACTAATTCTAATCGGCTGGATTCTGAGTGAGAAAGAGATTCATTGAGGATGGTGGGAAATGTCAGCATGATGATTGTGCTCCTACAAACGGTTGTACTGCTCACAGCAGTTCTATTAAATCATATTGTATGACTATAAATTGATCTATGAAATGGTTAGTTCCATTCCTGCATTCTGAATGGTTAGCAGCAGTGTTTTATTCACGATATAGCACAGCTATGACCACTTCATCCAATAGTTGTGTGTATGTGTAACAGAAGGGACTGACAAGGTCAGGTCCATTTGCAAGCTTTAATCAAAAAATGTGGTCAAACAGGCAGGGTCAAGAACACAGCAAACAGGTGTGGCAAAGACAATACACAAGAATGATCCAGATAACAGGCGGGGTCAGTCGATCAGCAAACAGCATCCAATACAGGGCAAAAATCCAAAACAAGGCAAAGATCGGAAAATCCACTAGATAGACGGGAAACAACAAACACAAGGAAACGCTTCGTAGGGACAAACACAATACTCAGCAGCTTCCTAGCAAACACCGGGAGGATTTAAAGACAAGGAAGCAAGATAATGAGGGGGAAGAGACAAAGAATTGCCATGGTGATAAACGAGAGGGCAAAGACACAAGGGAAGTGGAAACAATGGGAGACCCAAACATTTCAGAATAAAAGTCCTAAATATGACAGGGAAACACAGACAGAGCTAACACACACATAACAGAGTCTGGGGTGGAGTGCCCTCTACTGGAGCTCATGGGCATGGCCAGCTGGCGATCATGACAGCATGACTGAGCAAAACCCTTAGCAACCACCCTTAGCAATATAAACAATTAATAATACAGCATAAAAACTGTTCCGTGTAGAAAGATTATGTGTGTCACAAGTTGCACTGGAGTTGCCCTTGGAAGCCTCCAGAGGGCACTCCAGCCCGGACTATGTTTATTGTTTGTCTGTCCCTCCGCTCTGTGTTCAGGACTCTTATTATGAACTTGTGTGTCCACCCACCTTGTCTGTCGCCATGGCCACCCATTAGTTTCTCCACCTCCTTGTCTTGTTTCAACTTGTACATAAGGACTCTGTTGTGTGTTGCATTTCGCGATTCATTGTGTGGATGTACCCGGCATCTTCCCCTTTGTAAGCCTTTCCGTGTTTCTCTGTGTTTCCCTGTTCCCCGATCTCGACCTTGCCTGACCCGGATTCTCGACCTCGCCTTTCCCCTTGGATACCGTTTGCCGATCACCTGACCCCCACTACGAACTACGATTCTTCTGCTGTCTTTGCCTCTTATGTTCCTATTTGCCGTCATCGACGCTGCTCGTCTGGACTCTGAGTTTGTCTAATAAATTGTTGCACTTGAATCCGAACGCCTCCGCCCCTCTCGTTACAGAGTGTATCTTTAGTCAGATGCAATCAACAGAAACTGTCTGTAACGGTGAGAACCAAATGTTCCACACATTTAGAACAGTACAGGGCAGGGTTTCCAGAAGGAGGTCCTGATAGTATCTATTGTTTCTAGCCATTTGTCTTTTGGTATAAAGTTCTGTCTCAAAGACATAACTCTGGGAGGAAGCTATGGAAGACCTTCAGAGAAGCTTGGGGAAAAAAATAGAACGCTTAACAAGGTTTAAGATTGTTTGAAGGAGACATGCTAACTTTGCTGCTAAAGAACTGCTACACTGCTACCTTCAGTAAATTCTTCTCCCCACAAGAACTTTGGTCAAGCTTGCTTATTTTATGTATCAGAGAAATCGAATACGAGCCACCCAAACTACTGTTTAGGCAAGTACAGCTAAATCTAAGAGTGTATTATGTATTTCGGCTAAATTAAATGTTTATCATTTATTTAATGAAGTGACCCCTGCTGGCGTTTTGTTTCATGTTTTATCTTTAAATTTGCAACCCCGTCTAATAAAAAATTATCATGTGTCTATTTGAAAGAACACAGTTTCCGACATGTGGAGGGAATATTACTGCATCTATTAGTTTTCTGTTTCAGATATGGCTTTGTCCATATGTCCATCAGTGTACACTGTAATAATGCTTGCAATCTTGCGGTAAGCTGCAAATCAGTCTGTTTTAAAGTTGGCATGAAATCAAAATTGACAAGTCTTATTTTTGAATGGAATACTGTAGTGTTTATTATAAATAACACATCTGTGCACTTCATTATTTATTTATTTTTTTAATCATGTGCCTTCATAATCTTTAATCAAAAACGTAAACCTCCCCTCAAAACGACAAGTAGGGCTCTTCCGGTCAGGAGCAATGCCGCGAGGGTGTGACTGTCGGTGCATGTCTCCCTGCCACTTCAACCTATCACGCCCATCTTCCAACGATCCAATCAATTACCAAAGGACGAAATCAAGCCCCGCCCTACATTTTTCCCATTTCAAAAGCTGTTTAACTCAGATATACGTCACACTAAGGAAAAAAGGACAGTCTTAACTTCCGTTTAAAACTAAAAGACATTCTGTTAGATAAGCAGATGTATGCGTGTGAGAATATATCATATATGGTGTTAAAAAAATTAATAAATAATGCAGCGGATGATAAGCTATTTTTAGCAGAAGGACTGCATTTAATAAACTTGCTTCAAAGAAGTAATATATGAATATTTTTTGTTTGTTTTATTTATTTTTGTGTGGTAACCGTTTTATAAAAACAATAAGGTACTCGAGGCAGTGCTATAAATAAATCATGCTTCGTGTCATGCCTAACACCCTTCAGCTGTGCCTCTTGTGCCTTATTGCTTACATCATTATTATCGTGTGTATTATGCTATTTGTGTGTTTTTACTGCTCTAGCTCCAACTGTTGGAAGCTGTCACAGTTTAATCTTGAGCCCAGGACATGGTGGTGTTTGAGTAATATTAGATGTCATATTTATATCAAGATGCCCCCTGGGCTTTTTACAGCATATCATAGGCTTTGCAAACTGATCCCACAGCAATCTGTAAATATTTTTTTATGGGGTGGCAATATCATTGGAATTCACATGAATGACCACCCCTAACCCCACTGCATATATATATATATCCCAGATAGCACAGGTACGTATGTGTCACGCTGGGTGTTAGTGGTGGATAGAAGGAGATCGCCGGAGACGAGAGCTCAATGCAACTCAAAGTCTTTTTAATAAAGATAAGCAAGTATCCAAATGATGACACAAATAATCCAAAATGGGTGCAAACACGCAGGTAACATATACATTGACCGACAAACTAGAACTCAAAAGACAGGGGATTTATACACAAGAACTAATGAACTAAAGAGACAACAGCTGGGGAGACACAGGTGGAAGCAAATCAACTCATAATCACATACAGACACAGGAAGAACCAAATATGGGCAAACAGGAACTAAACAGGAAGACATAAACCGAAACTAAACCAAGAATACAAAAACACAGACTTTAAACAGAACTAAACAGAAATAGAACGTTACAGTATGCAAGATGTCTGTTAAAGATCTCTTGATCTGGAAAGCATCTGCTGTCTACAAACCTCTGGTAGACGTCTTTCAGATGTCAGTTTTACATACATTCTAAATCATAAACATTTTCAATTAAGGATAGTGCCTAAATGTAACAATCACTTGAAATTGGATTCAGATTGAACACTGAGCTAGATCAAATTTGAAACTAAATCTTGATCAATTCAGAAACGCAAGTAAAAGACCGAACACACATGAAACCTTCGACCAGGCCGCTGTATTCCAGTTTTTGGGCTGGTGGGTGGAGTCTTACACCACTATCTTCGGCTGAGGGGTAAATGAGTAAACTCTGGTAATGCGTTCATGCATCAGCCCATCAGTCTCCTCTCAGACACCAAACACACGCATCAGCTTTAACATGAATAGCTCCCAAGAGAAGCGCTGGATTTAAGAAAACTGCGAACACCTTTTGATTAATGTATGAGGAGAGTAAACTCTGTTTAAGTCAATGTATGAAAGATTTTTTTCAAAGGACAAACTTTGCTTCTCATTTGTTAGTCTGTGTGTTGTATTCAATTCTTAGTGGACCTTTTGTCTAGTTTTAATCCAAGTAGGTGGCTTAAGGAGGTCAATTTTTGTACTAAGTGAGACATTACATCTTTCCTGTGGTTTTTCAGAGCTGTGATCTCACTACTGAGGTTTTGGAAACCTGTGAGATCACCTCTGAACCCAGAATAGACTGATGGGAACAAAGTCTGTTGGTAGTTCTACCTTTTTTAAGCAGGTTATATTCTGCGTCGGTCTCAAGATCTTAACTTAAGAAGCTGCTGAGGATCTGGAAAGAGTGGCAAAGAGAAAATGGCTTATAAGTGTCATTTGTGTCTACTGGGACCAATCATTGTCTCTTCACTTCTCACAGGTAAACACATTTCTACATGCTCTTTAAACTCCTGTGAAATAATTTTTTTTTAATGATTATTATTATTATACTTTATGGGCTGTTGGCCTGCATGCCTGCTGTTTCTCTGCCATCATGAGGAGATAAGGCATCTAAGCTTTACTTTTATATTTTCTTTTCCATTGTTTTCTAAGTTATGTTTTATTGCAAAGCTGCGTCTCAGACTTTGTCTTTGCCTGCCTCATATTTCAGCCAGCCTAAGAGACTATGCATCCATGCTTCAGTGAAAGCCCATGACAAATCATGGCCTCAATGAAAACCCAATTTGAGGTTTAACTTAAATGAAGGATGGTTTTCCAGCTTCAATACATTGCACATTTCGCTGGACACTTGAAATTTCATATTTTCACTCTCTTAAAAGGCATTCTTATCTTCTTTTCTTTTTTCAGCAATATTTGTGTGAATGTGTGATTTTGTTTTATGCTTACAATTTAATGGCTTAAACTGCTAATAAACAATGCTAGGTTTTGAATATTAATGTCTATCACAGTGTTTGTTGCAGATCAATTAATCGCTGGCTTATGTATTTTATCAGCTGAGATTCTGTCGAAGTTTCATATAAATATACTACTTCATTTAATTGGAGCTAAATACCTGTTTCCCTACACAATCACTCAAATTCTGTTTCAGGTATCAATGAAGTGGATGATGCTAATGTGTTCATCAGTTCTGGTGAAGATGTCCGTCTGTCCTGTAATAATGCTCTTCATGACTGTACATCTACTACATGGAACTTTAATAGACTCAGAAATTCAACAGCAGTTGAACTGATTGGTTCAGGGATAAAGAAGAAAGACACAGAGAGTCATGAGAGACTGAGTCTGGGGTCTAACTGCTCTCTGAACATCAAGAACATCACAGAAGAAGATTCTGGACTTTACAGCTGCAGACAATATGTGAATGACAAACAACAAGGAACTGATGCTGGTATTTATCTGCATGTTCTTGATGGTAAATTTACAATTATATGATCAACTTAAAAAGGTAAATTCTTCATTTAAACTCTTATGATGATTGAAGGGTGTGTGATTTGAGTGTTATTTTGTGTTTCAGTCTCTTCATCATCATCATCCTCACAGACTGAGATCAGTGCAGACTCTGTGACTCTCTCATGTCAGCTGTATTCATATACTGGACTCTCTTGTGATGATTGGATCCGTTCTGAGAGAATTGATCTGTTCTGGGTGAATCAGGCTGGTGTTAAACTGAAGAGATCAGACTCCAGATATCAGATATTATTCTCATTAGATCACTGTATCATCAGTCTGAACACAACACTCCTGAATGAAGATCTCAACAGAGAGTGGAGATGCAGTGTTACTCAGAGAGATCAAGTCAAGACCTCAGCCACACACACTGTCAAGAGATCAGGTGAGAAAACAAAATCTCATCAACTGACTTACTGGAGGCAGTCATGGCCTAATAGTTAAAGAGTCAGATCTGTAACCCAAAGGTTGCTCAAAAGGAACTCTGAAGCCACCGACAGCAATGTCTTTTTAACACGTCAAAAACCAGTAAATGAAAGACACAGTGATCAGAGCCATTTTTGATGTCGTAGGTTTTGTGATAACGGAGATGGAATGTAAATGAATAGTTTACATGATTGTAAGAGCAAAAAATTGGGCAACGAAACAAAAAACAAACAAACACAAAATATGACCAGTTACATTGAAGCTGAGAAAAGAACACAAAACTGCATAAAGATAAATGCTGTTATCACTGTTTTCCATGTTTGTGGAGTAAATATGTTCACATGGCTTTTAAAGAATAACAGGTGGTGTATGCATGCGTTTGTCCAATCACTTATGTCACTGATAGTCACGGGGCAGATTTAGTGAACTGGGGGCCCCAGGCAAATATGGGAATGGGGCCCTATTTGCACACATTTACCTAGATCAATCTTAAGGTTTCTTTTTAGTTTTGATGATTACTGCTGGACAATGGTGCTCCATAGTTGTGTCCAGTACATATTTTATGTACATCATGGGATTATTTCTTTACATTTACATTTATTAATTTAGCAAACACTTTAATTCTTTCATGTAGACCACAAAATAGCAATTGATTTGCTTTGGATATACAACCTTTAAACATTTTTTTTAAGAAGTCATATGAGTCAGGAGTGTAAATTATTATATGACTTATTATTACATTTACTGACACAAACCTGTTTATGCTACATTTTTGGGACTTACCCATTAGGCAAAGGTAGGCGACTGGGCCACCTAAAATGCTTTTTATATACAAAATGGGCATTAAGCGTGGACACAAGTGCGGTTTCTGTTCAAAACATGATGCATCTGAAGCTGACTGCCGCACGAGCACAAGGTCTATCTTCCTGCTGCGCATACTCCTCTCTCTCTGCGTCGGCTCTGTTCAGGGAGCAGCTGAAATAGTCGCGCTTTTTAAAACAACTGATTTTAATTTTACATGCAACTATAGCCGAAATCGCAGCACATCTATTGTCTTTATCTTATGTATAGCCTAAATCGGGATTTTTGTGCAGATGTGAGCTGCCAAGTCTGCAAAAATGTAGCCTAAACAGGTTTGAATCAGTAAATATAGGCAAATAATGAGTCATATAACAATTTATACTTCTAATATGTTTAATTGCTATTTTGTGGTCCGCATGAAAAAATTAAAATGTTTGTTAAATGAATAAATGTAAATGTAAATAAAATAATCCCATTATAACAATGGAGCAGCAGTAATCATCACAACAAAAAAGGAACCTCAAGGTTGATCGAAGTAAATGTTTGCAAATGTACAGGGCTCTATTCTTATATTTGCCTAGGGCCTTCAATTTACTAAATCAGCCCTGCATGTCACCTAACTACAGTTATGAAACATATCTGTTAGACATGCTAGTTTAGTGTTATCTTGTTTAGTAAATAAAATATGATTGTTGTATTCTATACAGTATGGTTCATCTGATTTAACATTCATTTTTTACAGCTCAAGCTGTTTCAGTGACAGCAGAGATCCCAGTCCACAACACACAATCAACTCTAAAGACAGCAGTCAGTTCAACACAAGGTACTGTGAAAAAAAGAATAAATACATAAAAAAAAAAGAAAAAAAAAGAATGCTATTTAACAAATTCATTGAATCACTTCAATTAAATAATTAAATTAAATAATAAAAAAAAATAAACATGCTTTTAGATTTACTTGACAAGTGTACTGTCAAAATAAATGTGGTATAAAATACTAACATCTCTTTTCACAACTACTGCCGTAGTAAACAGTGATGATGGAACACTTAATGATTAAGTATGAAAATGTGATGTTAATGTTCTACAGTCTCATGATGCATCCAAGGTTGGAGAGAAATATACAAAATCATCAAATGAAAATTACATCTGAAAAGTATTTTAGTTGACCAAAGTGGCTACTTTGACTTTTAAAGTCAAAATTGTAACGAGGGAGTCTAGGACGTGGGATTCAACTGCTGGGATTTATTGAATGACATGGTCGAGAATAGGCAGGGTCGGTGACAACGAACAGGTATGGCAGAGGCAAAAACACAAGAATTGTCCTGAGGCAAACAAGGGTAGGTTGAACGGCAAACAGAGTCCATAAAGGGGTAACACAGAACAATAATCCAAGAGCGAGGCGAAGGTCGGTACACAAGCGAACAATACATAAGAAAACACAAGACAACAGAAGACTAGGCTAGGAGAACCAAGAAAACGCTTTGTATGACTAGGTCAATACTCTGCGACTTGCCTAACAAACACACAGGGTTTAAAAGGCAGGACAAGAAGTTAACAAGATAACAAGGGGGAGGAGATAATCAGTTACTATGAGAACTAATTAAGGGCAACACAGAAACAATAGGAGACACACACTTCAAAATAAGAGTCTTTAAACCAAGACAGAGAAACACAGACAGGGGAGCACACACATAACAGTCCGGGTGGAATGCCCTCTAATGCAGTTCATGGGCACTCCAGCTGTGATCGTAACAGATTACATATATGTATATATATATATATATATTAATGTATACATGAATTCATCCTGTGCTGAACTCGTTCCACTTCCGTTCTTCTTTTTCCAACACATATCTGCCTCTGTTTGCACTAAACAGAGCCATCCTCCAGTGGTGTCTTCTAGAGTCAGTATCTATATGTAAACTGAGTTTTCAGTGGCTGATCATGAGCTTTGACTCTCTATAGCAGTGGTTCCCAACCACGTTCCTGGAGGCCCACCAACACTGCATGTCTTCCATGTCTCTTTAATCAAACACACCTGATTTAGCTCATTGGCTCATTAGTAGAGACGCCAAGAGCTGAAATAGGTGTGTCAGACAAAGGAGAGATGCAAAATGTGCAGTGTTGGGGGGCCTCCAGGAACGTGGTTGGGAACCACTGCTCTATAGCAAAATATCTCCCCTTCCTTATCAGGCCACAAGGGGGCTGTTTTAATATTAATAAAGGTTAATAATAATAAAAACACTTTGCTTTGCGAGAGCCCCTGGAATGAATTCACTCTAATAAAACCATTGAAACAGAAAATATGTAAATGCTTCATCAATAAATATTCATTCATAGTTTAGTAGCCTTGACTTACAGTTTCTCATCTTTGTCTTTTACCCACATCTTTCCTGCAGTGATTTTGATTATTGTTGAGTTTGCAGTGTTTGCTGCTCCTACTGTGATTCTTCTTCAGATCATCTGTGTGAGAAGAGCTGGTGAGTTTTGAGATGATTCACACTGATCTGAAACAATCTTTATCCATGAGAGCTCAGTAAATGCTTCATGTTGAATTATTTTGCAGGGAGGAAGAAATCACAGCAAAGAGAAGAAATATTGATGAATAAACTTTTAGAATAAAATACGAATAACAGGCCAGATTACAGCAATATATACAGTGTCTTCATGTCAATAATATTCTGTATATTTACATGCAGCTTTCAGTAATATTTTTATACTGCACTGAATCCTTAATTATAATATCAAGTGATTATCAGAGCATGACAGGTACCTTTAATGACCATGAATGATTATTAAAAAAAATACATGGTAATTTTCTAACTTCGATTAATCTAGTCATTAAATTACATTTCTACAAATGGTTTTAAATGTTGTAATTGTCCATTTTAACTGATGATGCTAGACATGTCTATTGATTATCATGACATATTTACATATTTTGATGTGTTTTTTTATTATATTATTATTTATTCACTGTATGAATGTATGAATGATTGTCTTCTAACCTACATCATGCAAAAACATAAAATTCAGAGTTTTAAAACCTCTTTATTGGTCTTCAAATATGTGCTGAATATTTATTTCAGCCTATTTCACAGTTTAAAAGTGTAAAGTGGGGCATTTACACATGATTTGGGGTTTATAAGTGAGGAGAAAAACAGAAAACAATGGCATAATTCAGTATAAATAATATTGCACTTATTGTCACTAAACATTTTTGTACATATTTCCTGCTACTGAATATCAATGCCTAAAACTCCATAAGAATATAAAAACACATAATATATTTCTTTTTCACATGTCCCATGGTCTTAGCTGGATTAGGCTGGTCATGCTGGTTTTAGCTGGTCATTAGGGTTAATGGTATAAAGGTAATAAGCCATTCTCAGCATATGACGTTATTTTTTGGGACAAAATTGACCGGGCCCAACGTGCAACCAGTTTGGGCCCCACAAGTATGTTCACAGCTTAATTTCAACAGTAGGTAAAAGTTTACTGGGAAAAGTACAGAAAAATAATATACACATTTGAATTTATACGGTATATTTATTTGTGTAGTGGTTTGTTACATGTAAACAGAACAAAACAATAATTGTTCAGCGAGCTTGAACATAGCTTGAACATGTTGAAGAGACCTTTGACTGTCAGGCTCTGATTTACAATTGGTTGTGTGAACCCCCTGGGTGCTGGTTAGAGGACAATATTAGTTAAGGAGGAGGAGGCAGTAGATTAAAGAGTATGATGTATTAAAGGGCTATGGTCAGGCAGTAGAGGCATTAGTCTAAAACACAAGAAATACAGTAGACAGTAATAAGCATATACACCGTAGTAAACATCCATTGGCACATATAGACAGCTGAAGCATACTAAATCCTCAGTGAAAACACAATCTAAGGATTATAAGGAAAAGGAAAGGTATCTGATTACACACTATAAATCATAAATGGTCATCTAACACGATAAACATTTCCCTATTTCTGGCTATAATCACAACACATCAGAATGTGATCGCTATTTGGTATAGACAGCTCAGAATAATCTATCACATCATCAAGTGTCATTACAATGATTACTATTGAAACAGTGATATACATCAATAAAGAAAAAAAATCACATCTCGATCAGCATCATTATTCTAACAGAAATACCGACATGTGTCAGGTGATGCAGTAATAAAAATTCAGTACCAATCTTATTAAACACTCAAACATAAACACATAAGCAAACAGGCTTACTTGTAGGTCAATGACTAAACCTCAAATTAACTGCAACAAACAGAAATGAATGTCCTTTCAGCGATCGGCCCGTAATGAAAGAGACAAGTTTTCAGTTGGTTTTTTAAGACTATTTAAATAAATGAATAAAATGTTTTCTGTTTGCTTTAATCTTTCCCTGTCTAGCTTCTGCTAAATGAATAAATATAAATGTAAACAAATGTTAACTCTATCCACACTGAAAGCAGATGAAAGGTTTTATTCCAGTATAAATTAAAGTATTTCATCAGATCTTCACTGAAAACAGCTGTAACACTTTCCCCTGCTATGAATTCTCATGTGTTTCATGAGGTGTACTATTATGAATTAACATGTGCTTCTTAAGGTTTCTGTTACAAGTGAAAGTGTTTCCACACTGAGAGCATCTGAAAGGTTTTTCTGAAGAGTGTGTTATCAAATGATCCTTAAGGCGTGTTTTCCTGGTAAAACTCTTTCCGCACTGAGAGCAGACAAAAGGTTTTTCTGAAGAGTGTGTTTTCAAATGATCCTTAAGGTGTCCTTTTTGTGTAAAACTCTTTCCACACTCACAGCAGACAAAAGGTTTTTCTGAAGAGTGTGTCATCATATGATTTTTAAGGTGTGTTTTCCTGGTAAAACTCTTTCCACACTCAGAGCAGCTGAAAGGTTTTATTCCAGCATGAATTAACATGTGATTCTTAAGGCTTTTGTTACAAGTGAAAGTGTTTCCACACAGAGAGCAGCTGAAAGGTTTTTCTGAAGTGTGTGTTATCAAATGATCCTTAAGGTGTCCTTTCTGCGTAAAACTCTTTCCACACTGAGAGCAGCTGAAAGGCCTTATTCCAGCATGAATTAACATGTGAGTCTTAAGACTTGTGTTATGTGTGAAACTCTTCCCACACTGAGAGCAGGTGAAAGGGTTTTCTGAAGAGTGAATATTCAAATGATCCTTAAGGTGTCCTTTCTGTCTAAAACTCTTCCCACACTGATAGCAGACGAAAGGCTTTGTCTTAGTATGAATAAGCAGGTGACTCTTTAGGATTTCTTTACTTACAAAACTCTTTCCACACTGAGAGCAGCTGAAAGGCTTTATTCCAGCATGACTTAACTTGTGCTTCCTAAAGCTAGCTTTACGTGCGAAACTCTTTCCACACTGAGAGCAGCTGAAAGGTGTTTCTGAAGAGTGAGTTATCAAATGATCCTTAAGTTGTCCTTTTTGTGTAAAACTCTTTTCACACTGAGAGCAGCTAAACGGCTTTATTCCAGCATGAATTAACATGTGAGTCTTAAAACTTGTGTTGTGTGAGAAACTCTTTCCACACTGAGAGCAGGTGAAAGGTTTTTCTGAAGAGTGGATATGCAAATGATTCTTAAGTTGACTTTTCCTGGTAAAACTCTTTCCACACTCAGAGCAGCTGAAAGGTTTAATTCCAGCATGAATTAACATGTGATTCTGAAGGTTTTTGTTACAAGTGAAAGTATTTCCACACTGAGAGCAGGTAAAAGGTTTTTCTGAAGAGTGGATATGCAGATGATTCTTAAGTTGACTTTTCGTGGTAAAACTTTTTCCACATTCAGAGCAGCTGAAAGGTTTTATTCCAGCATGAATTAACATGTGATTCTGAAGGCTTTTGTTACTAGTGAAAGTATTTCCACACAGAGAGCAGCTAAAAGCCTTTATTCCAGTATGAATTCTCAAGTGAGTCTTAAGGTCTGTTTTGCGTGTAAAACTCTTTCCACACTGAGAGCAGCTGAAAGGTTTTATTCCAGAATGAATTAACATGTGATTCTTAAGGCTTTTGTTACTAGTGAAAGTTTTTCCGCACTGAGAGCAGCTGAAAGGTTTTTCCCCAGTATGAATTCTCGTGTGTTTGATAAGGCTTCTTTTCTGTCTGTAAGTGTTTCCACACTGAGAGCAGCTGAAAGGCCTTTTGGTGTCTGTTATTTTAATGCTGCAACTATCTGATTTTTCTTCATTAACACCATGATCTTGCTGACACTGATGTATCTCCTCCACCTCGTCCAGATCTTGCCTTTCTTCCTTCACTTTCATCAGGCCTAAAATATATAAATGAGAATCAATTGTGACATATGTAAAAAAAAAAAAAAAAAAAACATTTGTGTGCTAAGGTTGCAGTTGATTATTTAGCTAATTGATTAATTTAAGGATTAACAGAATAAATAAATAACTAATCATTAATTGATTCACTGATTAATCATTAGACATTTAGCCTTTGCAATTATAGTTAAAGACAGTCTCCAAACTTTTTCACTTTAAAACCTCATGATGTGGCACAAATCAATCGCACATCCAATTTGGCTGAGAAATTACACCCAAAAGATAATTTAAAGTCATTGTTGTGAGAAGCATCAAACAGACATTACAAAAAATACCTTAATCAAGAAATATTTTGTTTGATCAAATGCATCACATATACTTATTTGGACCATGATGGGTAAATGATGACACAGTTGTTATTTTTGGATTGGTGAACTACTAGCTAAATAATTATTTTATTGTTATTATGATGGAAATATTAAATTATTTCTTTAATGAAATTACATAATACATACTACATAATAAACTAAAACTGCCAGTAGGTGGTGGTGCAATGATTCATTAATTGGAACTGTTCAAATGGCTAATTCATTCAGGAGTGAAAGAATGGTTCATTGGAATCATTAGGGTTTTTCATCTTGAAGCAGATCACCATCAGACTGACTGGTGTGAGACATCAAAGTAATTATTAATGTGTTTATGACCTCGAGGTTATGGGCGGGGTGGCAAGCTGCCTGAGCACTCGTCAGCACTCTTCAGAGTCGTCCTGGCAACGGATCGGAATCAGCTGCACCTCATCAACCCCGGCCGATCAGTCGCAGCTGCGGCTCATCAAGACGGGGCTTTATAAACAGCACGCCGAGGAAGCCTCGATGAGAATGCTCTCCACTAACACTGGAATGCTTATCCTCTTTCTTTCTTTGCCACAGACAGCAGCCACGACTGATTGTTCAATTCCCCCCTGCAAGGACTTCACCAAAGAGCACAGAAGAAGGGCACAAGCATAGACGCACTGGATAGAGCACTTCTCCACTTTCTTCACTGGTCTCCATTATTGCACTATTGTTAATAAATCCACCCTCCGGGGACTTTTCACTATTCCACGTGTTGTGTAATTCCTCATCTCGCCACAATAGGTAGATAGATAAATAGATAGATCAACACAGTCTCACAACCAATTCTTGCGTATTCTTACGAGGTGGCAAAATCATGCTAATTCATACAAATTCGTACGACCTCACTCGTGAGCTTTTGTACGATTTATCTAAACCCAGTGGAAGGTTTAGGGATGAGATTGAACAGACAGCTGCTTAAGGTTATGGAGAACTGAAGTCTCTATTGACAGGCTTTATAGATACTTATGATATGCTGATTAAAATTGAGATGATCATCCAATATAATGCCAGGTATCTAAAATTTTAGACCTATAACAGAGGCTTGAGCCGTTAATAGCAGACTAATGCAGTGTGTGTGTGTGTGAAACCATTTGGGGAAGTGATATGGAACTGTAACGTAGTCAAAGAACTGCCTGGAACTACGTTCACCTTGTGGTTCCCTAAAAAAAATTGCTCAGCTTAGAACGCTTGTCAGCCAATCAGATTCAAGCATTCAGTGACTCTGTAGTATAAAACACTAATGAAGGCAGTTTGGTAAGTGTCCAGATAGACTTACACTGTGTCATTGGGTCTTTGACCACTTTATGTATATAATTTAGTTACAATTTAAATAAGAGATTATATTCATGCTATTAGGATGAACAATGTTAAATTTGATCTTGGCTTACTATCACACAATAAGACAAATAAAAACAAACTCTCGCAAAGTCTCACACGCTCTGAGTTACTGTTTTATGAATCCAAAGAGTGAAAATAAAGTCAAAGAATATACTTTTACGTGGACCCTCTTAATGCGATTATAATGAGATTGACAGTATTGTGATTAAATTTTAACTCATGTAAACGCAATACTTCGATTTAAATAATGCGATTATGCTCATAATCGCAGCAAGCATAATCGTATGGCCTACACTGATTTTAATCAAAATATACAGACATGTAAACACCTTAATCATAGTATTGCCGCTCTGACCAGTCTTTTACGGCTTTTAGTACTGTTTCGGCTATTAAAATAGTTTTGTTTCGTGTGTAATGGCAAAATAACTAAATTTCGTTTCTGTGCACTGACAACAAAACATAATTTTCTGCCTTCGCTTCTTGAACAGGAGCAAAAATGAATCGAAAAGACATGATAAACGTACCTATAGAAAGCTTTAAAATACCACTTAACAAAAAAAATCAAAAACAAAAACTCATTAATTATAACCTAATCATAATCCATTAAGATGACTTCTAAGTTACATATATGTCTGTATATCTAATGAAAAACACTTTTATGTTTATATTCCATGCTGTTACAGCACCAGTGTAATGGCAATTCATTTGTCTTTGCTGCTGTCGCGGTTTCTGGATAAGAGTGAAGGCAGCGAGTTGTGTTTCTGAGTTTCCCCAGAAATGCGATGCTTTCTTATCCACAAATTTTTCTAATCTGCATATTATTACAGGTGCGTGTCACGTCATTCATGTAAAAGTAATTACTATAAATGTGTCAGGGGAAATAGTAAGGATATATTTACAATAATTAGTAAGAAACAAGTGTTTTCCATGAGTTCCTGTCGCAAAGACGAATATGACAATCTCGCCTACTAATTATTGTAAATATATCCTTACTATTTCCCCTGACACATGTACGCACCTGTAATATATGCAGATTAGAAACATTTGTGGATAAGAAAGCATCACATTACTGGGGAAACTCAGAAACACAACTCGCTGCCTTCACTCTTATCCAGAAACAGCGGCAGCAGCAAAGACAAACGAATTGCCATTACATTGGTGCTGGAACAGCATGGAATATAAACATAAAAGTGTTTTTCATTAGACGTAAAATAAATGTAAACAGCAGATAGTAGTTAGGTAACGCATCTGTGCTCTTTCTGAGTCCATAATTTGTCATATATGCAGTGGGGTTTGTGATTATGGCAGTAGAAATGTAATCAATTCTACGTGAATAATAAGAATATGGAAATAGCATGTAAACGGGAGTGAAAAGCTTGCTCTTGACATGTAAACATCATAATTTGATTAAGTCCTTACTCTGATTATTGGAAATAATCACATTATTTGTGCGCATGTAAAGGTAGTGAGTGTTGTTTCAGTCGTGTTTCTAGTAGAAACCGTTAAGGTCTTGTTTAACGTAATCTAATGTACTACAAACAGTCATTAAAGACAAACTAAGAATAAACACCAACCTCCTTGTTCCTCGTGTATTATTCTACGTGTTTCTGGTTCCTCGTGTGTAATTCTCAATGTTTCTAGTTCCTCTTGTTTAATTCTCCATGTTTCTTGTTCCTCATGTTTTGTTCTCCATGTTTCTGACTCCTCTTCTTTTGTTCTCCATGTTTCTGGTTCCTCTTGTTTTATTCTCCATGTTTCTGGTTCCTCTTGTTTTATTCTCCATGTTTCTGGTTCCTCTTGTTTTACTCTCCATGTTTCTGGTTCACTCGTGTTCTCCTCAATCTCTTCTTTAACAAACATCATCTTTACAGCAGCAGATCTCAGTTCAGATCAGTTCCTCCAGATATTCCTGCTTGATTCAACACTGTGAAGAAGATAATATTACAGGCATTTATTGACCAGATTCCATTATATATATACACATTTATTTATTAGGGATGCTCATTTCGGTTATTTCTCGTAACCGACAACTGACGCTCGTTCACCAATTATTACCGGTTAACCGACAAAATTATTTTAAATTAGAATTTCATTCAGTTAGAAAGGATAAGCGCCTGTGACCCGTTAAAAAACAGCAAACAACAGAAGACGAAGATTTACGTGATCATATCTATTCATATCATACGCCTGCAGTGCTTTTGCGATCAGAGAAAAAAAAACATTATAAAAGAATAAATAGTCCTATACGAGAAACATATAGCTATTTTGCATAAATAATAAATCAAGAAAACAAAAGAAAAAAGTTAGCAACAGTGACCCAATTAATGTTGAAGATGGCAACGTCCATAAAAGTCACTTTCTGACATGACAGTTGTCCAATCGAGGCCCGGGTTCTCTCATTAAACATTAACCGACAGCAGCTTTGCACGGAGAGCAGTGCATTTGAATCGCGCACTGAACACAAAACCGACGAGAGCGGCTCCGGCAGAAAACTGACGCGATCTAATAAAAATTTCAGATGACCCATCACTATAAGTTACCCAAAACACACATAAAAACACCCGGTAGTTGCGCGTTTGTGCAGCAGAACGGCTCTCTTTAGCAGTGTATGACGAGTCCTGTTCCGTTCACACGGCACGTGTGTCTGAGAGTCCTGAACATTTACAATCGAGCTCCGTTACAGAACGTGGTGGTCACTCCCTGTATTAGGACTCAACAACTGGATTCGGCTGCTGTGTGAATGTGGCCAATAAAATGTGATTTTATATAGACTTTGAGTAGGTAAAATACTGAAATAAATAAATAAAATGACTTTAACTGATTGTATTAATCGGTCAAAATTCATAACGGTCAGTTAACGGTTAAAATGAGCATTCATAATATATATAAATATTATATTTACAAAAACAACATTTCTAGCAGTTTGTATTGAGGCTGCATCCAGATAAAGCAACAGAGAGCGCAGTGAAACTAATCTTCTCTCTCTGAGGTTTAATGGTGTTTGGCAAACAAACACATGTGTTATAGTGCCATCCGCTGGACTGCAGCGTGAAGCGGAGCGAGGAGGTATTTTTTTTGAAGCCGATTTAAAAAATAAATGAGTGAGTGAAGTGACTTTTGGAATATGTGCTCTTTATTTAACCCATCCAAGAGCACACAGAAAGTGAACACACACCTGTAGCAGTGGGCAGCCCGGGGAGAAATTTGGGGAACGGTGCCTTGCTCAAGGGTCTCACCTCAGTCGTGGTATTGAAGGTGAAGAGAGCGCTGGATATTTACTCCCACCATCTACAATCCCTGCCGGGGACTCAAACCCGGGACCTTTAGGTTACAAGTCCAATTCCCCATCCATTAGGCCCCAACTTCCCCAACTGAAAATGACTTATAATGATCGATGTGCATGGTATTTGATCAACAAAAACAGTTTTTGTGTGAGGATTAGAGAAGCGAATGAAAATCATACAACATTGCAGCATGCTAAAATGGAAATTAAGATAAACACTATTGGGTATTTTATGCATTGTTAAAAGGGATCAGTTGCCATTACTTTAATAAAAACATCTTTCAACGTATTAAAAGCAACATCAAATTAAGATATTTATGTTTGAGAGGTAACTCGTCTATTTCTTACCATATATAAAATTTTAGACCTATGCAAATAAACACTGCTTAAACAATCAAGTCTGCATCCATAACATCAACAGCATCCTATCCAATGCAAATAGGCATAATATAGTTGTGCAATAACGCATTATTAATATAAACAAGTGTGACAGAGTATAATAATCCTGGCGATGCTAATGCTAACTAGCATGTTTCTCTCGCGGCAAATTACAGCCCTCAAAACTTGTATATTATAACCAAAAACAATCGCGATCAATAACACAGTATACTAGATGAACATGCACATGCAAATGTACTTACATCAAGGCATAAAACGCATTATACATAGCATAGACAGACGTGCAGAGATGAGCCTTCACCAAAGAGTCCAAGAGGCGAAGCTCTGGAGTAATAAGGGCAACGCTCTATAGATGGTGCTGCGGAGGCGCTGCCGCTATTTTGGACTGACACCTGCACAAGCAGCTGAATGGAGGTTGTCAGTGAAGTGCAGAGAAGAAGTGTATAAAGGAGGAGTGCAATAGATCTATTTAACAGGATAAGAATTCATCATATATTGCGCACCCAAAACCAACGTATCTCTCAGCCTCATCAATAAGAAACATAAATTCTTGACACTTCCATTCTGTTCCTCTCTTATGTCTTACAATCTCTTTTAGATTTATTTTTCTTTCTCACGATCTTTCACTACCACTTCCACTTTATTCTCTATAGTTTTGTTAAATGTGAAATTACAGAAACATATAGTTAGTGGAGTTGTGGTACTTTCATTACCTTAAGTTTTTAATAAATTGCAGTAATTTTAGCATTCTACTTGGCAAACAGTAAGCAGTATATTGTCAATAGTGGAGAGAATCTTTATATTTACTTTTTTTTCTGATACATCATGATAAATGATCTCAGGATAAATCCGTCTTTTTAGACAAGTAAGTGAATCATTTAATTTAAAACGGGACTTGTGGTCTGTTTTGCGAATAATTTTATCCCCACCGGGGATAAAAAAAAAAAAATTCAGCAGAGGCAGGGATGTATGAACCTCATCTCTCCGCTTCACTCTCCAGTCCAGCGGGTGGCGCTAAAACATATACGTTTGTTTGTCAAACACCATCAAACCTCGGAGGAAGAAGATAAGTTTCACCGCGTTCGCCTGTGTTTTGTTCGTGATGCTTAATGCAATCTGTTAGAAATGCTGTTACTGTAAATAGAAAAGTACAGTTTCTGAATCAGGTCAATAAACAACTCTAATATTCTCATCCTCATGACTAAATGTTGAAGCAAGCAGGAATATCTGGATGAGTATCATATTAACTGAGATCTGCTGCTGTGAAGATGATGTTTGTTAAAGAGGAGAGTGAGGAGAACACGAGTGAACCAGAAACATGGAGAATAAAACAAGAGGAACCAGAAACATGGAGAATAAAACAAGAAGAACCAGAAACATGGAGAATAAAACAAGAAGAACAAGGAGGTTGCTGTTTATAATTTATCCATCTTTAATGACTGTTTATGGTAGCCTACTGTAAAAATAAGATCTTTACTGTGATTAAAACGGAAGTGTACTGAACTGACATCAAGGAGATTTAATTAATATACTTTATGTTTGCTTCTTGGGATTATAAAACTGTTGATCTTAGAGAAGTTTTTTTTTTTTTTTTTTTTTTTAGTAGTAAAGGTCATATTTATATTCCAGCCATATTTGCTTGTTCAGAACATTTTAATGTAAATCTGAAACTGTTTTGCAGCAGGTTTTGCAAACAGACTTTTACTGTACAATATAAACCTGACAGCACTGTCACGACATAGAAGTAAACTCGCGTATTCTAATGTCTGATGGGATTTCTGTGTAATTATTCATTGGACAAACATTGATTAAGAAATCGAGTCTTACGAAGTCATACGCTAAGAGTAAGGGCAGTGTTGACCTATGGATGATGTCAGCATGCTTCTTAACTATGCACACAGTGAGGGGTTGATATATGGCTCTGTCAGAGATGTATTCTTAGAAATATTGTAAAGTGCGATATTACAGTATGTTGCCGTATTCAGATCAAAGTTTAAAAATAATATGGGGGAAGAAACTCAGTGTTAGAAGGGCTGCCGAGCCCTAGGGTGAATAGGGCTCGGGAGAGGAAGGGGCGGACAGCCGAATCCTAACCCTGAGTGCCCCCCCCTGTTAGGAAGAGAAGGAGGAGGAGGGATACTAAGATCGATGATAAGGAAGGAAGGGAACTTGGACTACATATAGGGTCAGATAATCACTATGATAGGAAGATAGGATAATTGAAAAATTAGGAAGGCGGAGATCAAATAAAATACTGCCTTCGCGCTCTTTCTCCCGAAATGAGTTTGGTAAACTATATTTAATTAACAGTAGAATAATCATGGCTGGTAGTACCACATGCAAACGTAAAAGATGGATGCAAGCTGTTACTTCTCGCCCAACTTGCCCAAGGAAAATTTGTTGGGATAATGTTCAAATACCTTCCAAACTTTCATTATTGTCAAATGTTTCTAAAATATACCCCAAGGTTTAAATCAGATACTAACAATATTGTTTATTTCTTTGTAAAAACATTATAAATGCACACCGCAAGAAGCATTAACCTTTGGAAACTTTGCAAAATAATAATAATAAAAGTGAGTTCTTGATGTGCTATTACCTGTAGTGTCCCTGTAAACCGCTGTGAAATAATGTAGATTAAACAAATACATTTTACAATACTTTAAAAGGGTACATTTACACAGCAACATTTTGCTTCTTATCTTTTATTGTTTTAAATTGTCACACAGACAACTGAATTGTGAAAGGGATCCCCGTTTGTAAAAACGGTAACATCACGCACATGAGTATTATGTGTTCAGAGCAGATTACAGATGTGTGCTGTTTCTTTACAAAATGACATCATCATCTACTGGCCTGTCAGCATCATGCTGCATTTTTAGACGTTTTAATGGATCCGTGGGAACAGGGACAGTTTTATCCTTTTTATTTTCCAAATGTTTCCATTGATTTTCATCTTTTTAATGATTTCATTTTAGGCCTGATGGAAGTGAAAGAAGAAAGACAAGATCTGGATGAGGTGGATGAGAAATTTCAGGACCAGAAAGATCATGACATCAATGGAGAAACATCAGTGAGTTGCAGCATCCAGAAAATAGACATCAAAAGGCCTTTCAGCTGCTCTCAGTGTGAGAAGTCATTCACATGTAAAACAAACCTTAAGAAGCACATGTTTTTTCATGCTGGGAAAGAGCCTTTTACCTGCTCTCGGTGCGGAAACATTTTCACGTGTAAAAAAAGCCTTAAGACTCACATGTTGATTCATGCTGGAATAAAGTCTTTCAGCTGCTCTGAGTGTGGAAAGAGCTTTACACAGAAAGGACAACTTAAGAACCATTTGCTAACTCACTCTTCAGAAAAACCTTTCAGCTGCTCTCAGTGTGGAAAGTCCTACCTACGTAAAGCTAGCCTCGAGAATCATATGTTAGTTCATGCTGGGATAAAACCTTTCAGCTGCTCTGAGTGTGGAAAGAGTTTTACCCAGAAAGTACACCTTGAGAATCATATGGTAATACACTCTTCAGAAAAGCCTTTTACCTGCTCTCAGTGTGGAAAGTCTTTCACACGTAAAACAAAACTAAAGATTCACATGTTAATGCATACTGGAAAAAGGCCTTTCAGCTGCTCTCAGTGCGGAAAGAGTTTCACATGTAAACAATACTTTAAGAATCACATGTTAATTCATGCTGGAATTATGCCTTTCAGCTGCTCTCAGTGTGGGAAGAGTTTTAAACATAAAGGAAGCTTTATAAATCACAAGAGATTTCATAGTGGAGAAAAGCCTTTCAGCTGCTCTGAGTGTGGAAAGACTTTATCATGTAACAGAAACCTTGAGAATCACATGTTAATTCATGCTGGAATAAAACCTTTTATCTGCTCTCAGTGTGGAAAGGGTTTTACACAGAAAGGACAGCTTGAGAATCATATGGTAACTCACTCTTCGGAAAAGCCTTTCATCTGCCCTCAGTGTGGGAAGAGTTTCACGCGTAAAACAAACCTGAAGAATCATATTTTTGTATTGCATGCTGGAATAAAGCCTTTCAGCTGCTCTGAGTGTGAAAAGAGTTTTACTCAGAAAAGACACCTTGAGGATCATTTGCTAACTCACTCTTCAGAAAAGCCTTTCGTCTGCTCTCAGTGTGGAAAGAGTTTCACGCGTAAAGCAGACCTTAAAAAACATGTGCTAATTCATACTGAGATAAAGCCTTAGCTGCTCTAAATGTGGAACGAGTTTTGCGCAGAAAGGACAGCTTAACATTCACACTATCACACATTTATGTTCAAACAGCATGTAAAAGTGAATTTTTGCATCTGTGTGCTGTGTAGGGGTGGATATTGTTTACTGCTGTTCTTATTGGTTCTTTTTGATTATATAAAAAATAAATAAAATCTGAACATTTGACATTTTAATATTTCTCAGTCCATGTCTTTCAGGCCCAATTTTTAGGATGTGAACTTTTTTTTCCTCAAAACTGATAAACTATGAAATATGTTAAGGTCTCTGAAGAATTAGTTTCTTGTTCACACCAAATTTGAATTTCTGATTAGTTTTTATTTCATTTTAGGCCTGATGAAAGTGGAGGTGAAGGAGAAGTGTACAAAAATAAAGTCTTCACACACAAAATGATCCAAAATCTGTCAAACGTGCTTGTATACGCCAATACCTACCAGTGTCCACCAAGAAGGATGGAAACTTGTAGCAATAGTATTTTCTCCCCACTCTGTCTAAATGATATCATTTTTTGTGGCAATTTTATGTTGGCTATGTTTCTTTCATAAAGGAAATGTGCAAAAGTAGACACACACATATGAGTTTCTGTGCAATATACCACTACACAAATAAATGTACTGTATGAAATCAAATTATGCATATTCTATATGTACTGTAATATTTACCTTTCCCAGTAAACTTTTACTTACCATTGCAATTAAGTGGTTAACACATCCATGCGGGGCCCAAATTGGTTGCACCAAGGGTGTGATTCATTTTGTCCCATAAAACAACATATCTGCTTACAAATGTTTATTTGCTGCTGATTTTGATTCTATTTCATTGTGCAAAAATGAATAAATAATAAAACAGTAAAGTTATAGCAAGGTCATGCCTCATTCACACTACATGCAGCACACAGGCACAAACTGACACAATCCCGTTCTGTTTAATGGAGAGCCAGCAATGTTGTGGACATTGCGTTTTAACTACAAATATCACAGTAAAAGTACAGTTATGGTGGGGGAAACATGGTAAATGTGTTTTAGTTACTGTGGCTACACAACATAGCCAAGAAACAGTTACTATAGTAAAAATATGTTAAACGTGTTTTTACACAGCCATTTTGGTTGATTTGTTGTGCTGTCATCAGTTAACTTCAAACAGCAACAGTTAGTAGATATAATATAACATTATCATAATAGCATTATATTGTGGGGTTGTTTTAGTCATGGAAAGAATTTTTTTCCTATTGTAAAAAGATATGCATGTATGTAATAGTAATCCATCACCTTTATTTAAATAGCGCTTTTAACAATACAGATTGTGTCAAAGCACTGAACATTATTAAACTGGAGAATAGAGTGTCAGTAATGATCATATCATTGAGTCGGCAGATACTTTTCCTATTTATCCCCCAAACTCTGGAACAATCTACCTAACACTGTTCGGGAGGCAGGCACACTCTTTCAGTTTAAATCTAGATTAAAGATGCATCTCTTTAACCAGGCTTACACATAACACACTGATATGCTTTTATTATTCAAATCCGTTAAATGATTGTTATTCTGCATTAATTCGTTCACTCCCCTTAACACACAATGTACTAGTGTTCAAGATGTATTAGTCTGTCTCTCTTATTCTGTTTCTCAGTCCGTATCCAGATCAGATGGTGGATCAGAATCAAGAGATGATATCTATGGCCCTGACCGTCAGCAGAGACCAGGACACCAAAAAGTGCTCCAGAGACAGATAGTGGAAATCACACACAATATGTCTTTTACACAATCTGACATAGCTGTGTTCGAAATTGACTTCGAAATTAAGGGATGGTTTTGTCTGGCCAGAGGAGAACCGACTAGGGCTGGGCGATAAAACGATAACGATATGTATCGCGATAGGCATGTGATCGATATCAATAAAAAAATGTGTTCGATATTTTTTATTCTTCGTCGGAAGAAAACAGTAGTGATGGGTCATTCTTGAACGATTTGTTCATTTTGAACTAATCTTTAATGTGACTTGGGAAGAACGAGTCATCTCGGGGAGTGATTCGTTCAGTCGTGCATGAAGATCACCTAATCAATTTTCTTTCGAGCTCCGACTGCATTTGATAGGGCTATCACGTCACGTTATGAACGAACGACCCAAAAAAGACTTTTCAGATAAGACGTGAGGTGAGCTAATCATAGACTGAAGACCCAGGTAAACAATGAATTAATCTTTTTTTATTTCTTATAGCATTACAGTATTGCATTGTTTGTAGTTTGATCAGCGTGTGCGTACGAATCTACTAGGATTACTAGTGTTGGGGAAAAAACATTTTATTTATACTTTTTTTTTAAATGAACGAGATGACTCAAAAAAAGATTCGTTCATTTTACTGAACGAGACCCAAAGGAACGAGTCTGTAAGATGATCCGAACAATAGAATTTCCATCAATAGAAAATAGAGGTTGCGAAGCTAGTTTGGTTGCATTAACAAAGGCACTCGCTCTCTGGTAACCTAGCAACGCAGGGAGTGATATGCTAACAGCCTGTCTGCTGGATTCCTCTTCATAAGCAGAAAATGAGTGCCGCAGCGAGCGAGGACATTTTAAATAAAAGAGGAAAAGTCAGCTCGCCAGTATGGGAGTTTCTTGGATATTATAAGTCTAACCGTAGTCAGACCAATGTCGTCTGCAAATTATGCAAGACCGTCGTGCCCGCCAAGACTGGTAATACCACGAACTTGATGAACCACCTTAGCCGCGCTCACCCTTTAGAGCACAGCCGTATTCTGCAGCACCGCACAAGCAGCAGACCACCATGGAGAGGGACTCTGTATCAGTGCCTCATGACAAACAATCTAAACGGTACGAAGATGTAACGAAGGCAGCGGCATTATGTTTACTTTTAAATTATTTGAGTTGTCCATGATTGTTGACATTTCTGTCTTAATAACTGAGGGGATTATGATCAGAGGAAGGTTAAAATAAAAATGTTTAAATCTAATATATTTTTCTCCTGGTCCTTATTTTAAATGGGTCATAAAAACATCGATAATTGAAACACTGATATCGTGATACAGTTTTCAGCCATATCGCCCAGCCCTAGAACCGACCCCCTACTTTGTTGAGGGATGGGGCTTACTGATAAGTCAGTTGTTTGGGTTGAGTGTGTGTGCCAGTCCCCTGCCTCACACAACAGACACATTCAATTCCAAAAATAGTATTTTATTAACAATTGCCAAAGGAAAAGCATAAGGCAGAAATAGACTTCAGAAGGGGGGAAAGCCAAATAAACAATAAACAAAAGGACCTTCTTACTAGGGGAGTAAAACTATCTAAACTGACAAAATAAAAGAAAATTAACAACAAAAATGAAAAAAAAAAAAAAAAAACCTGAAATAAGTATTAATATAAATAATACTGGAAATAATCCTTTTGTGGAAAGGCAAACTGGTTCTTCAAAGACTCGCTAGTCAAACTAAATCTGAACCAGCAATAGCATTGGCTCTAAACTAGGTTCGTGCTGGTGTAAATGTGAAAAAAAAAAGATTCTGCTAAATTAATGAATATAAATGTAAACTTTGTCCACACTGATACATCTTTTTTACCAACGCAGTTTTAAGTGCTGGTTCGGAGCCAGAGCCTAGTTTATGTGTGAAAGATTTTCTGAAGAGTGAGTTACCAAATGATAATTAAGGTGTCCTTTCTGTGAAAAGCTCTCTCCACACTGAGAGCAGCTGAGAGGCTTTATTCCAGCATGAGTAAACATGTGAGTCTTAAGGTTTGTTTTGTGTTTGAAAGACTTTCCGCACTGAGAACAGATGAAAAATTTTTCTTAAGAATGGATATGCAAATGTTACTTAAGTTGTATTTTCTGTGTAAAAGCCTGTATTCCAGCATGAATTAACATGTGTTTCTTAAGGTTTGGTTTACGTGTGAAACTCTTTCCACACTGAGAACAGCTGAAAGGCTTTTCTGAAGAGTGAATGTGCAAATGTTCCTTAAATTGACTTTTCTGTGTAAAATTCTTTCCACACTGAGAGCAGGTGAAAGCCTTTATTCCAGCATGAATTAGCATGTGTTTCTTAAGGTTTGGTTTACGTGTAAAAGTGTTTCCGCACTGAGAGCAGCTGAAAGGCTTTTCTGAAGAGTGGATGTGCAAATGTTCCTTAAATTGACTCTTCTTTGTAAAACTCTTTCCACACTGAGAGCAGCTGAAAGGCTTTATTTCAGCATGAATTAACAGGTGTTCCTTAAGGCTTCCTTTACGTTTGAAAGACTTCCCACACTGAGAGCAGCTGAAAGGCTTTTCTGGAAAGTGATTTCCCAAATGATCATTAAGGTGTCTTTTCTGAGTAAAACGTTCTCCACACTGAGAGCAGCTGAAAGGCTTTTCTGAAGTGTGAGTTACCAGATGATCTTTAAGTTGCATTTTCTTAACGAAACATTCTCCACACTGAGAGCAAGTAAAAGGCTTTATTCCAGTATGAACTGACATGTGATACTTAAGGTTTGCATTACGTGTGAAACTCTTTCCACACTCAGAGCAGCTAAAAGGCTTTATTCCAGTATGAACGGACGTGTGATTCTCAAAGTTTGCTTTACGTGAGAAACTTTTTCCACATTGAGAGCAGATGAAAGGCTTTTTTGGAGAATGAGTTAAGTAATGATCCATTCTTTTCTTTTTAAAACTCTTTCCACACTCCGAGAAGCTGAAGGGCCTTTTGACGTCTGTTATTTGAATGCTGTAACTTGCTGATGTTTCTCCATTGACATCATGATTTTTCTGATCCTGATGTTTCTCCTCCACCTCATCCAGATCTTGTCCTTCTTTCACTTTCATCAGGCCTGAAATAAATAATTAAGAATCAATTAGGACATTTGGGAAAGGAAAATATTTGTGTACTAGGGCTGCAACAAAAGATTTTGATAATCACTTATTAAAGTTGTATTTATTTATTTTTTCTATCATGGCTCTACATGATGCAAAATGGTAATTGATACAAGTGATCATCATTCTTTAGCTCCACCCACATGACACATCCCCAGGAGTTTGGCTATTTTCAAGAGATTATCATAAAGCTGCAAATTTCTTTAATAAAGAAGATAAAACTAAAGACTTTTTGGAGATATGAAGGATGCAGTCGTTCTCTATAGGTCAAGGGTCACCAAGTTAATTTACAGTATGGAGGGTTGGTGTCCCTGCAGAGTTTAGCTTCAACCCTAATCAAACACACCTGAAGCAGCTAATCAATGTCTTAAGGCCAGGACACACCAAGGTGGCCGATGGTTCTCATTGGGCCGACAGCAAGCGAAGTTCAGACTAGTTGACTTTCGTCTGGCTCTTGTCGACCTGATTCAGCATGTTGAATCGGTGTCGTGAAGGTTGGGCCATTGGGGAAAGTGAGAACTCTGATTGGATGCCTAGTTTCGCAAATGAGTCAGTGCCAGAAAATTAAAGTGGAAATGATGAAAACGAAGGTGGCAGAAATAGAAGAATGTTCTAATGTTAAGTGATTCCAATATGTGAATATTATAACAACGTGAGCTGCTTAATTTGAAGAAAGTGAATGTTAACATTAATTGCATTAATAATTACAATATGATATAAACCTAATCTTTAAAATATTACAGACATGACACCGCACTAAAGTGTCCTCCTGACCTCATAAATCTAGCTTTTATAAATCCAGAAAGCATCGCTGTTTTGACAAAGTGAATTTATTTGCTTTTCAGACAGGCCTCTATGTTTATACAAAATACTGTTTTATATAAAAATGTCTTTGATGTCTCTGATCTCTAATTTGAAAACATGAAATACAATCATTTTGTTATTTGTAATGAAATTTTACTGCAAGTGCACCCCTTAAATGTGGTGGTATATAATTAGTTTCTTTGTTGTTGTTTTTTTAGTGCTGTATGTTGAGCAGTAGACAATGTTAAATGTGATACATATCGAAGTCTAAAAGGCATGTGACTCGAACTATAGAACAGGCGTGAATGTATTTGTGATTGGTGTTAAAGCAATATTCGTTAGCGATTCGCCTGTCTTATTTACGCATCGTGCTCGGTTTAAACGACCTTTACCTGCTCTGGGTTAAACAAATAATAATGTCAATGAGTAGCTATAACTTTCAAAGTAACTGATGCATTTCTAAGTTAGTCTTGTTTTTACAAGGACCAGCAGACACCTTGTGTCTAATGTGCCACAAACAGTCATGAATTAAAAATAAACACCAACCTCTTTGTTCCTCATGCTTTATTCTCCCGGGTTCTGGTTCCTCGTGTTTTATTCTACATGTTTCTGGTTCCTCGTGTTTTATTCTCCATGTTTCTGGTTCCTCTTGTTTTATTCTCCATGT
>JAUCMR010023624.1:0-31721 GCA_032357425.1 Enteromius argenteus | reverse complement strand
AGCTTGCGTAGTATAGACCCAGCTCCCAACCCAACTTTGTGAATAGATTAACGGCAATATTTTTTTTATCGCGCGATAAGAGGCCTGCGTTAACGCAGCACGTTAACGCCGATAACGGCCCACCACTAATATATATATATACTCTGTTTATCTGCAAATTTTATAACTGGTCCTAGTTTGTCTAGAACAGCTTTCATATCAAGTGTGCAATTATGATGCCTTTAAATATTATCTAGTTAGGTAGCTCCCTAGGTTTTGCAACAGAGCTATACTGTGATGGCTTATCAGATGTGGAGTTTTAATTGAACCGTTCCCCCTCTGAATGAGAGGTTGAAGCTCAAGAAGGCCAGCAAAGAACTGACTTGTGCTTCACATATTTATATTGCAATTTCTCATAAATCCTCTTCAACTAAAAAATAAATAATTGATTTTAGTAAGGGAGAGGAAGAGGGAAGTGAATTAACTATCATTCCACTATTTGGTTGTGGCCTCATTACATTTTAAATTAGATATGAGATCTAATGTTCAGTTCCAGGCTTCCATCGGTGTGACTGTATATCATCGTCTCCTGTGGGTACTATAGGGTCGCAATGACAGCTCATTTCGCATTGTTCCTTTATGCCACGAGGCTTTCGTCTCACAGTTTGGCTGGACCCGCACACAATTACCATTGAACTCCAAAAGGCTATTACTGTAACTCACAATGCAATTTTCTGCTGCAGAAATTCCCAAACTCTCTCCCTGTTGGCTACTGCCAGAGCTCCGGGTCTGATTCCTCCACCAATTTAGCATATTAGAGTCCTCATTGTCTTGCAGACGGACAATCTATGCGGCAATCATTGCAGCAGTTTAGATGTGATTTACACAGGCTCTCCTAAAGTGATTCTTAGCTAGAGGCAGATTGTGTTCATTCAGGACGGGCCTGTTTATGGGCCCCTAAAACGCTGTGCACAAATCCATCCCCAGTCATTGCTGGCAAGATGCCTGCAGGAGGATTTTGGTAATTAAGCGCCTAACGAGTTTGCTTAATGAACGGCCGTGTGCGCTCAGAACGTAGAGTGCTGTGAATAAAATGTGATCTTCTGAGGTGAGCCCTCATAAACCTATGCTGATATGAAGCTCGTATATATATATATATTCACCACTATTTAAAAGTTTGGGAATTTTTTTAAATAATTGTTTTCAAAATGTTTTCCTGTGATGGCAAAGCTGAATTTTCAGCATCATTGCATTCTTTCGGTGTCACATGATCCTTCTGAAATCGTTCTAATATGCTGATTGACTGATAAAGAAACTTTTCTTATTATTATTATTAATGCTGATAACGTTATTATTATTAATGTTGCTTAATATTATTGTGGAAACCGTGAATGATAAACAGAAAGTAAAAAAAAAGAACAGCATTTATTTGGAATAAATATATTTTGTGACATTATAAATATCTTTACTGTCACTTTTGATCAGTTTAAAGGGGTCATGAACAGAGAAATCAAAATTCCTGAATTCAGAACTCAACACTTTTTCATTAGTCTAAAAACAGCTTATATTAAAGGCATTCTGCCAAAACGCTAGCTTGTGGAATGTTCTACTCTATGATGCAATAGTGTGGTTATGCACCGCCTCCGCAGAAGATGATCAACGTCTGCTTCGACATCGCTGCCTGTTTAGCCCCGCCCACTGATGCACGGATGTAGTGCTTACGAGAAGGGCGAACGTGCAGGTCTGCGCAACTTAATAATAAACATGGCTCTGAAGGCAAAGAGACGCTGTGCAGTGCCAAGTTGTGGAAAAAAACGTGTTTGTGTTGCCTTCCTTCTGATCCCAGCATCAGGAAAGAGTGGATGAAGTTTATTTTTAATGAAGATCCAGACCGTGTCAGTAAGAACTCCTTTGTTCACTGGATTTATTTACAAACAAGACACAATTCAATGCAAGACTTTCAGAAAGTTTGAAACTAAAAGACGATGCTGTGTTTACTATATTGAGTTAGACAGTCATGTCACAACACAAGTTTGAATGAGTGTTTCACTATGTGGTCACTATTGGTTTGTCTATTCTTAAAGATCGCTTGATATGTATTGAGTTATTTATGCAGTTTTGACCTAAATCACAGCAGCATCCATCTATGAGGAATGTACGCTGTCAAACATACACAACTTATTTAATCCTGTTTTGATTGATACACTTTCAATAAAACATCATTTACATTTTTTATATTTTTCCCCCTTATGGGGACCACCAGCCGTCCTTGCCAAAATGATGTAAATATGTTTTGATGTAAATAGACCATGTTTTTTGTCCAGAAGTGGAAAGTAAAAACATAATAAAATATTAAATATTAATAAATTGTATGTAAATTTATATACATTTTTGTTTTAAAACCTAAGAAATATGTAAAATAAATTAAATGAATATACATATTTATAATTTAAAACAAAAACAGTAAAGTAGTCATTAAACTTGGCATATTTTATACATATACATTTTTACATATTACTTTGTTTTCGTGATGAAGATATCCTTGTTTCTATTTAGCATAAAACTGTATGAACTGTAAGAAACACTGTTCTGGTTTAGTGTTAATAAACAGGTATATTGGCTACATGTGCTACGTACCAAAACACAAAAATACAAATAAAAGCAAGAAGTGGTTAAAATGGCTAAAATGCGACTACTGATTAGCTATCCGATTGATAGAAAACACTTGAAGTTAAAATACACTGCATAGAACATGTTAAAACATGTTCAAATACACTGGCACTGAACAACATTTAAGCCAACAGTGAGAAAGATGATGCAGTCCTGTTAGCAGTGCCTTGGAGAACACCTTTTATTTGCTGTAACATTCAGTGTGAAGATGCTCCCTAACTTTGATGCTGATGCCCGATCCCATCAGTACTTTATCACCCCGCACGAAAATAGCTATGATTTTGAAGGCCTTATTTTTTTACTGCAAGACCGCAGCCTCCTCTGCCCCGTGCCGTATTGATTTTCTGCTCTGGAAACCTGCCGTTTCCTCTCTCAGGTGTAGCTGTGATCCCAGGGCTATGATATCTAGTGCTCACTACACAGCAGTATGAAATATGAAGGCCAGCCGGAGTCTGAGACACTCTCGCAGTGAACATTCGAAAACATTAAATCCCAGCTAAAGTCCTCAAATAGGCAAATGAGATACTGTATTTTGATAGCGGCCAGCTCTGGAATGGCTTAGTTCAGACAGAGAGATGCTTGACTGCCCAAATTTCTCTTACTTTCCTTGACTATTTTGTATTGTCGGTGTTGCTAAGCCTCTTAGTACAGAACGTGTAACACTCAGATGCGAGCTGTGATGCTTTGTTCTTTTCTATTTCAAGTACAGCACACATTTTATTCGATAGTGTAGGAGGGCTGAAATCAAAGGAAGATTGCTTTGCTAGTAATGTTATACACTGCTCCACATTCTGGCTTTCTGTGTATCATTTAAGCATTTTGCTAACTGCAAAATTATTATTGGTGAAAAGTGTCTATATAAAATAAATACTTTTTTTTGCATATTTTGACCTTCATAGACTTTTAAGCTATAACATTCATAGAGTTACTATTTTAACATTCAATGGGCTTTTTGTCCCCCCTTTTTTATATGCTGGAGTGATTAACTGTAATCATAATGGCAATACTGGGCTGTATTTCATAGAGATAACAACTAATAATAATCTCCACCAACCAATATTACACCGACAGCTAATTAAAACATAAATTTCCTGTTTTAGCAGAGCACAGTATGCAGTGACAGCAAAGTAAGAATCGTTTTAAACAAGGCAGATTAAACTGTAGACACTGAAATTCATCCAGCTTGTTTGTTAACGTCACCGCATTTGTCACATTGTCATTAATGTGCCGCTGTCTGTCATGTCGGTTTTTTTGGATGCGCCATTCTTCACCCTAGCACAATGTGTGACACATTGCAATGAGCCTTTTTCGTGCAACGCAAGAATGAAAATCTTACAAACATTTTTACTTAAATTGTCACTTCGAATTGATTGGGTATGCAAGAATGGTTTTATGTACAATTTAAATTTAAATTCTCCTCATGGTTTAATAAATGAAGTGTTTTATTGATGCTGCTTTGAATTTATTTATTTATTTTGGTTCTTAATTACAAAGCGTCCCTAAAGATCTGATATTTCAGCAGTTATACAGCAAACACAGAACCGTATATTACAAATTTTATTAATATTTCAGATATCTTTTATTTTTACATTTTGTCTTGATTTTAATTGTATTTTATATTTTCTTAATTTTGTTATTTTATTATTTTACTATTGAATTTTTTTATACAATATTTGTTTATAATATTTTACTATACAATTGAACTGTTCTGTATATTATTATTTTTATTTAATTTAAATTTTATTTTAATTAATTAATTTATTTGTATATTTTTTATTTATTCATGTATCTAGTTCATATATATATTCCAGCTTTCCAGCTATGTTTGAATTAATAATTTGAATTAATTAATTTTATTATTAATAATTACTTTTAGATAACAATAATAACCCTTTAATGCAGAAAAAACACATGCACACATAAATTTGTTCACACTCTCTAATATTTAAAGGGTTAGTTCACCCAAAAATGAACATTCTATCATTAATTTCTTACCCTCATATCGTTCCAAACCCACAAGACCTTTGTTCCTCCATAGACAGCAACACAACTGGCAATGATCCAAATCCAGAAACATAGCAAATACATCGGTAAAACAGTCCACGTGACATCAGTGCCTCAACTTCACTTTTGCGATGCTAGGAGGATACTTTTTTTGCGCGAAGAAAACAAAATTAACATAATTTACTCTATCTATTCTTCTTCCGTGACTTACATCTTCCACCATTTTAGAGAGTATCACAACACACCGTATATGCAAGCTTTATCGTATTTTATGTAATCAGCCTTGTTTACATCCGGGGGAAAGCAAGCACATGTACGTAATCTGCGGTTCTTTACGTCTAGAGGAAAGCGTATGCATACTTTCTAAAATGGCGGAAGACGTAAGTCACGGAAGAAGAATGGATGTATGGAGTGAATTGTGTTATTTTTGTTTTCTTTGCGCAAAAATGTATTCTGTTTTACCGATGTTTTTACTACATTTCTGGATCTGGATCATTGCTAGTTCTGTTGCTGTCTATGGAGGGACATATGGCTCTCTGATATCATCAAAAATATCTTAATCTGTATTACAAAGATGAACAAAGTTCTTATGGGTTTGGAACGACATGAGGGTGAGTAATTAATGACAGAATTTTGATTTTTGGGTGAATTAAGCCTTTAATGAGATACAGATTGTTTTAAATGAGATATGAAATATGTGTGTATGCATGCTTAGTGAACGCAAACTTGTCTTTTTTTCTGCAGTCCCATTGCAGAAGTCCCACTCAGCTCTCCTCTTTTCTTTAATTCATAGGTAGAGCCAGTCTGCATGGCAAAGCGTCTCTGCAGATTGACCAGGTGCGCTCAGAAGACCAGGGCTGGTACGAGTGCAGGGTCCTCATGCTGGAGCAACAATACGACACCTTCCACAACGGCAGCTGGGTTCACCTCACAGTCAACGGTGAGATCTATCTATCTATCTATCTATCTCAAATTATTTGTCTCATTGCAGTGGTTTGTGTAAAAAGCTTTGCTTAAATCTGCATATGTGAATGTATGTAGCCTACTCAGTTTCACGTGAGACTCTGCACATACTGCAGGATGGACCGACCGACATGCATTTCTCCTTGTTTCTCTCACTCTTTCTGTGCGCTCTCTTCCCCTCCCCCTCGTTTTTAATAGATGTCTGCTTTTGGGGGTGGAGTAGGACTAATCGTGGCTTGATTTCTTATTCATTTCTAATATCAGCAGTAAATCAGAGCTGTGAGGAGTGGAGAAGGATGTGACTGTCTCTTACCACTCATGACCGGCTGCTGCTGTGACTAATATGTGTGGTAGACCCAACAAAAAACAGCCTTCATGCTCTTGCTACAGAAATGAGCAATGTACTCCCTTGTGGTCTAGGTCTGTTGCCATTGTTTCTCGCAGAAAATATTATTGCAGTCTTTCTTGTTAGTTAATATTTTGTTCTTGTCGTACACTGGGCAATAATAGGTAACAATTTGATTTTGAGTTAATTATTTAACCCATGTCTGTAATCTTTAAGGTCATCTATATGTTAGTTAACTCCTAAATGTTGACACATTTCTAGGAAAACTAATGCTTATCCTGCACTACACAGATGCAGTATTCCTCCAATCAGATTCACTCCAATCCCTTCTGAAACAGATAAGCAAGTAGCAAGTTTGAGTTCATGCCTGTGACGTACTGTAACAAAACCCTGGCTGTTCAGAAATAAAAGGGGCTATCGTTTGATAAGCCCTGCCAAAACTTCCTGTTTTGTGCTTGTCAAGTGATTTCACGAAGCCTACACTCAATACTATGAGTCTTTGGGTATGGGCCAGGATTCAAAAGAAACCCATTGGCCCGCTCTGAGATCTGCATGCCCTTATGTCTAATAAACAGAGTAATATTTCACCAGGCGGCAGAGCCCTCATCATTTCCATTACACTAATGGAGATGTCTTCCATGGTGCCAAACTACAGAGGCAAATTTGGGGTAGCTCAAGGCTTTGGTCATGTCATGTTCCTCCCTCTCATTCCGTTTGAACATCACATTTTGCCTGATTTATTATTTATGGGCATGGTTCAGCGCCGCTGGAAATATATTATCTCCTCTACGGTGAGTGTTTGCATTTTATTAGATGATGAATTTAATATGATCCATTAAGACAATATGTAAACTATCATGATTCACAGCTCTGTAATCATTGCCTGGGGTTCAATATCCAAAAGGCCCTCGGTCGCATATTAATAGTATCGCAACGCTGCTGTAGGCTTAAACCAAGTGCTGACACAGCAGATTAATTCCAATACTGGAGTCTTTTGTATTTGGCTGCACTGCATACTAATTCTCACTGTACATCACCTGCGTGTATGAGCTGCAGTGGCAGAGGAATTAAAGATAATTATGGGCGTCATTAAGGAACCACTGTCTCTTCTCATGTTGGTGAGAAATCATTAGTGCATGCCGTGTGTTGGTACATTGGTGATAAGCAACTCTGTTGGGCCTTTATAGTGTCCATTTATTGAATCACATCCCCAAGTGAGATATGTGTCCATTCAGTGAACAGCAGCAGAGAAAGTGATAAAAGTGTGAAGTCAATGATCGTTGTCGTCCTGGCTGAAATTGCACAGGAGGGATCGAGCGCTCTACTCAAGAAGAGGTACCGGTATATTTGGAACAAAGACACAAGTACATCTCTAAAAAGCTGCTCAAGCAGAAGTAAAAAAGTTATTATATTTTTTAGATACTTGTAATGTTGAAGTTTTTTAATCCCTCAAATATAAAGGCAGATGAAAATTTTTTATGTATACTCATTCATACTTGGGGGTTAAAAAAAAAGAATAGCCTAATGGCAAATATTATCTGCAAAAGATTTCTATTTGACACATTTTTCTTAGTTTTTTTTCTATAAAGGAACCCGAAACATTATATATATTGTGACGAACGTCCTGAGTTCAGATCAGTGTTGCCCTGGGAACCAACAAGGAACACCTCAGCGCCCTCATCACCGGCTGATCGGCCCCAGCTGGAGATCGTTAGCCCGCGGCCAGATAAGCCATGCGAGCCATTTGGTTCTCACCAGGCAGCCGCTCCTCTCTCTCTTGCAATGATGGAGGAGATCCTGAAGCGGCTAACAGAAGTTAGCATCCGACAGCAACAAATTGTAGAGCATATAGAAACTCGACAGGGCGAAGCAGAGCAAGAAATTGCCGCTCTCTGCACAGCCGCTCGCGAGCATGTATCCGTTCCTGACCCCCGTGTGCAGGCTGCGAAGTTGCTCCTGAAAATGACGGCCCATTACGACGCCGAGATGTATCTGCAGATGTTTGCGAAAACAGCGACCACCAAAGGCTGGGCTCAAGAGGATTGGGTCTGGGCGGTAGCGCCGCTGTTACCAGGTGAAGCACAACAAGCATTTTTCAGTTTGCCAGCTGCATTAGCCGAACAGTATGATGAAGGGAAATGGGAAATACTGGCAAGGATGGGGCTGTCACCGATATGTGCTGCCCAGTGCTTTTACGACTGGGTGTTTCAACCTCGCCTTCCGTGGCAATCGTCGAAAAGCCGACCAGCTAGGAAGGGCCCGATATATTTCCACACTTGATCTCACCAAAGGTTTCTGGCAAGTACCATTGACCGGGTAGGCTAAGCCAAAAACGGCGTTCTCAACCCCTAGTGGCCACTGGCAATATTGGACCCTTCCCTTCGGGTAGTGGACATCCTACTCCAGCCTCACTAACAATACGCAGCCGCTTACCTCGATGACGTGGTCATTCACTCAGAGCGTTGGGAGGACCATCTGGAGCGACTCAGAAGGGTCCTGTTGGAGCTATGTCAGGCTGGGCTTACCGCTAACCCTTCCAAATGCCATCTTGCACTGTTTGAAGCAAAATACCTGGGTTTCCAGGTGGGAAGAGGTCTTATCAAGCCCCAGGAAAAGAGGGTGGAAGTGTCTAAAACCCAGGTACGAGCTCTCTTAGGGTTGGCGGGATATTATCGCTGTTTTATCCCTAACTTCTCCTCTCTAGCCGCCCCTCTGACAGATCTGACCAGGAAGGGGCAGCCTGAGAAGAAAGAGTGGAACCCCCGAGCGGAAGAAGCCTTCCTGGCGGTCAAGAAAGCCCTCACCTCGGAACCGGTCTTGCGAACTCCAGACTTTAGCTGCCCCTTCCTTCTACAAACAGATGCTTCGGAGGCGGGATTGGGAGCCGTCCTGTCCCAAATTCAGGATGGTGAGGAACATCCCGTTCTCTACATCAGTAGGAAGCTGACCCCAGCCGAGAAGAGGTATGCCACGGTGGAACGGGAGGCTCTAGCTGTCAAGTGGGCAGTCCTGGAGCTCCGGTACTACGTTCTTCGCCGTAAGTTCAGCCTTGTCACTGATCATGCTCCATTACAGTGGATGGCCTGAGCAAAAGACACAAATGCCAGTGTAACACGGTGGTTCCTCACGCTCCAGGATTTCCACTTTGATGTTCGCCATTGGGCTGGGGCAGCCAATGCTGACGGACTTTCTCAGATGTGGTCGGCTTTTTCAGGTCTGTCAGGGGTTACCCTGAGACACTGAGACTGAGACACATTCTCCTCGGGGCTGAGATGTAACCTGTTCTCTCTTTTTCACTCTAGAAACCAGTCTGTGACTGCTCTGCATGAGTTGATTCCCCAAGTCTACCTCACAGCAGCTCTAAGGATTGGAACTTTCTCGGGGAGACGCCACCACTCAGCCCTCTGCACCTTTGTTGAGCACCTTACTTGTTAATAAATCCACCCTCTGGGGCTTTATTTTGAGTTCTCCTTATCGTGTGTTCATTCTCGTCCATTACAGTATATATACAGGGCTATCATGTCTCACGCATTCACCATGAGACACACGCTTGTCAGCCAGTTCACACGCTCTCACGTCACACCTTGTATTTACCACGCTGAAAAGTAAGAGATAACGATAACTTGTATATACAATTAATAGACGAGGCGCAAGCATATGATGTTAGGTTCTCTGCCAAGTTAATAACTACCAGCCAATCAGAAATGAGAATTTGTGGTTTCCGGGTAAATTACGTGATCCCGCCAAGTGTCAGCTTGCCAGCATGTTCGTTACTAGGCAACATGGGTGCGCGCACGCACACACGAAGTGGAATTTGAAAGAGCAATAACGACGAATGCGGTAGGGAATCCCTTCATTATTTATTTATGTGTATTATTATTATTATTTTAATTTTATGATTCCTGGACGAAATCAGTTACCTGTGATCAAAGATAGTGTGAGCTGCTGCTGGGAAATAATGCCAAATTCGTACTAAATTATTACTAAAGTGGTTAAAAACTCTCCAACTGCTTTTTAGCAAGAAGCTTCAGCTTAGCGTTTGCTTCCTGAAACTAAGGAAAGGACTAGAGATGTATTTCATTATTTTATTTCAAATTCTACTGTATTATTACTCTTTTCAACTATGTTAAGACTGTATCTCTTAAAGCATAGTGCTCTGGATATCATTTCAGTAATATTTTATATCCTGGCAATGCTTACATTAATCATTGCTTTTGTCTGTTTCAAAGATGTCAGGGAAGAGGCAAAAAACAATTATATCATTCTGGGCACCAAAGGGGCAGCCAGCTAAAAATTTTTGGATGAATCAGATTCACCAATTGTTATAATTCATACTTGTGCTGATCATTTATGAACAATAAGTAAAATTAAACTGCTAGCAATAACTTCAGAGAATTGGGTGGGCCAGAGGGGCTGCTGTGCAAATATTTTTGTGGCTCCTCCCCTATAGCAGATAAAATCTCACTCTAAACTTTTGCTAAAACTTGAGAGCCCTGAGATATATATATATATATATATATATTATTCACAATAGAACATACAGAAGAAAACAAATATTTAAACAGATAAATTTTACACTTTTATCCACTAAATGAGCTCTTTCAAATTTGATCTAAAAAAAATTGGCACGGGGGCATGAAAGAGCTGAAAAAGCAATATATTTTGAAGACTGAGCTGGGAGAACATCTAGCTACTGATTAAGTTAATCAACATCAGGTCTGTAGCGTGATAGCTAAAAAAGGAATTTCTTAGAAGTTTCAGTTTGGTTCTGTTTTTTAACATATCATTTTGTTTTGCAGTGTACAACGTTCTAGTGTCAGATTTGGTGAATTTTAATCTTGCGTTTTGTTTTGTTTCATCTTGCTTCATTTCTTTTTTGTTTGGTTTTTGTTTTGTTACTTTTTGTTTTTCACTAAACATTTCAACAATAAAGATTTATATCAGCACAAACAGATGTTAACTTTAGTACTGTTTGAAGTAAACCAAACAAGTTAGGAAAGAGAGCAGTACTAGCCGTTTTCATCTATTACATAGTAACTCATTTGTCATTCCAGTACAAATCAGATGTATGGCAATGAGTACATGTTTGCTGCAATTATGTACATAGTTTGGTTATTTGTATCTCGGCGTTCAGTTATGCTGATTATTCATTGTGAAATGAAGCAGCACTTGATATTTATTTGGCTGCTGTCAGACATTGAGGTGTCATCCACAGGAACGGTATAATTAGCACAGCGCTGTCAGCTCTCCGTAAGCACAGGCTATTTGTATATTTAACATATGCCTGTGAGGTGAGACTCATGCATATTCCCAATTTCAAACAATGACACCAGCAAGGTAACAGTCTGCTGCACCTCACGTCCATGTTGAAAGTCCACAGCCGTTCGCTTGCAGAAATCACTGTGACTTATTTGGAAAGTGCACAGTAGCCGTTTCTCCATTTCAGAGCAGCGGCGGGAGAGCGAGTGAGCGAGAGGCGCAAGTGAAGGGTGTATTATTGCATGCGGGGTGCGTGTTTGTGTATGTGTGTGTTTTTGGCCTAGGGTGAATGAGTTCAGTGTCTGCCTCGTCTTTTTTCAGCCGGAGAAATGTCACCTGTGCAGCTGTGGCGGGTGGCGCTTGTGCGAACATCTGTGAGGGTTTATTTCACGGCTTCCTATTTCCTCTTTACTGCTGCAGTGGACATTCATGCCCTCCCTCATTTGCATTCACGGTCAGTTCGGCGGTTCACTCAGTCACGTCCCCTCGCAAGCACACACACACACACTCCTGGCAACTTAGGTGCTTTCTGAAATGTCAATATCAGTGATTGCGGCGTGTAGATGGTGTGTGGTTTTTAAATGTTGTCAGGACGTTTTACGATAAAGCTCGTATAATAGCCTTTTGGCTAAATGGCTCATGGTCGGATTTGCAAGTAATGCAGCTTTGAATCAAAACGACATAATGTTTGAAATTCACTACATTGCTTTGATTGCGGACCAGTGAGTGACCTGCAGCCATGGCAGTCCATGACTAAAATGAAAAAGATAGATGTAGATACTGCTCCTCCCAGTAGATTTTGGCATTAGTTTTTATGGGATGCAACCAATTTATGACTTTTAATAAGCATGCATTGTCATGCCTTTATAGATGATCCTCTAAGGAGTAGTCCACTAGCTGACTTGGTCAATTTGGGATGAAATGCTGTATGTGCATTTATTATGTGGATACTTAAAAGTCTTGCTGTTGGAGATAAAAATTAAACTCTAAATTCATTTTTATAATCATCAACCTTTAGATAGCTTTTCAAAACTCGTAAACTTCAACATCTGTGTGTAGTAAAGTGTATAGTTTCAATTCACACATGTGAAACTTATAAATAAAACTGAATTGCATTTTATTTAGACTCTTTGTAGTGTCTTTTGCTCAATTAAATTTTGTTTTGCACAATGTGGTAATTGTTTGCACAGTTAAAGTTTTGTTTTGTGAAATCTAGTTTTGTTTTGCAAAATACTGTTTTGTTTTGCGCACCCCAGTTTTGTTTAAACTTCTTAGCTTTATTTTCTTTGTGGGATCTAAGTTTGTTTTTTGGCTCAGTCTAGTTTTATTTTGCAAAATATAGCTGTGATATTGGCAGCTTAGTTTTTTTGTGCAGTCCGTTTTATTTATTACAATGTAGTTTTGTTTTGCACATTCTAGCTTTGTTTTGCGCAAAGTATATTTTATGCAGTCAAATTTTGTTTTGCACATTCTACTTTTGTTTGGCCCAATGTAGTTTTGTTATGCACAGTCTCAGGTTTTTTCGATATGTTTTTGTTTTGCACAGTCTAAATTTGTTTTGCACAATGTTGCTTTGTTCAGTCAAATTAGTTTGCATTGGTTTGTTTTGTGCATTCTTTTTTTGTTTGAAACGGTAGAGTTATGTTTTTTAACCACAATGTTTTTCGCTCAATCTAATTTTATTTTGCACTATTTAGTTTTATTTGTGCAGCCTAATTTTGTTTTACACCATTTTGCACCATGAGACCACCAATTTAAATTTTTGGAAAGAGACATCACAGCATAATATGCTCAATACTTACTATTCAATGTACAGATTCTAGTTGCATCACAGATATGAACACCCAGTCACACTGCGTAAGCTTATCTTAAAAGTTTTGTAAGAAACACTGGTGTTCATTGGTATTCAGACTGTCCCACTTGTCCAAAAGCGTCTTTGTTGGGGCAGGTGCTGTCTGGCCTCACAAGGGCAGAAAGTCTGACAGCACTGGTTTCCTGTAGCCGGCGATATTAGCATCCACTTGTGTATGGATCCTATGTGGGCAGTGGCTGTTCTTCCTGCCAGGACGGGTGAGAGGGTGGCCGGCTGCCCGTGTGTTCCCAGCAGGTGTCAGCCGGGCAGATGTACCCGCTCAGAGAACAGTAGTGGCACTGTGGAGACGTTCAGGTCATCACACAGACCTCCTTCATCAGTATGGCCATCGCACTCGTCTCTCTCAGAGCATCCTGCCCACCCCCATAGTGACCACAGATCATTAGCTTCTGACACTAAGTACCAATCCAAACCACAATAGTGAGGCCTAGTGGTTAAAGATCTGAGCTGGTAACCTTAGGGTTGCTGGTTTAAACCCACAATGGATGAGATATCATCACTGTCCCCTTGAGCAAGAAATAATTAAGTTCTTTCAAAATAGTTATTTCATGATTTGCGCATTCAAACCCGCATGCTTTTTTCTATGGAATACAAATAAAATATTTTGAGGAATATTTCAAGAACTGTTTACACAAAGATTTTATTTATTTTTTAATTTATATGTGATCTTGCAGAGAAAAAAGAATGGTTAGAAAAAATTTTGCCAGTAAAAATACAAATTAAATTTATGGTAAAAAACGGTAGCTGTGATTGCCAGATTTCTATAGTAAAAAAATCTGTAGCAATATTCTAGGTTTTATGGTTTTACCTTAAATTTACAGTTAAATACTGTAATTTCATTAACTGATATAATGTTATACAAACCTATTGAAGTAATGAAATCTGTTTTGTACCTTTGAAATAAATTGATAACCACAAAATGCAGGTCGTGTTGAGAAAGTCAAATGATTAACCTAAGCACATCATGAGCAGCTTTTAAATAATGACATATATAAAAGATGCAGTGTGTCATTCACACAAACACTAAACACCATAATGATGAGACTCATTAAACTGAAATATGCAAAAAACATTAATTTGGCAATATTAGGTGTAACATATAACCCTAATAAATATAACTGATAAGAAGAAACTTACCGTTAACCATTTAACAAGTTTTTACTGTAGCAGTTTTTTTACCGTTAAAATCACAGAATTTTTTTTTTACAGTGTCTCTAAACACTTTTAATCATAAGATGTACCCACTATGGAGATCAACAGCAATGAGAAACTGAATATCTACACCAGTGGCTATGCATCTGTGGTTTTCTAGATCTGTGTTTTAGAGTTTTACAGGTTCATTAAAGTTTTTGGCTGAGTTCATTTTTAAAAGCAAATGAGTTTGTGAACACTCTATACCTCACATATGAAATCTGTCTTCCTCAATAATTTTATTTAGGTATTATTAATTAGACATCAATCAGTATTTTAGAGTGAAGGTTGTTTGCTTGCCAGAAGTTATAGTGTGAAGCACAGAGAAAATTTGAGCTGTTGAGCATCTAGTCACTGAGCTCTGTCCAGACCATCTGTTCATGTGGAAAGACCTTCAGACAAGTGCCTTCTGAAATATGTCTTCTGTTTGTCATTCGCAGTGTGAGCCCAAGATTTCCCAAAAACACATAGTGAGACGAGTCCAGAAAGTAGGGCAGGTGTGTGGTGGAGTTTGTTTGTCCCTTAAAGTACCTTCAAATGTTTATCAAAAAGTATTCCTAGGAGAAAAACAGAGATGGAAATGGTGCAAAGAAAGACAAAAATCAACTTTAAGTCGATATCAGGGATATGCAAAACAACAGTATCAGAATAGAGTTGGTGGGATGCCTAAACAACTACTGTAGTTTTTATTAAGATTTGCTGACATATAGAATGTGTTGGAACAGAAGAGAAATTGTGAATTTTTACAATTTGGATTATTTATAACTCAAATAAAAATGTTGGATATGACGTATATGACTACAGCAGAAGTGGTTTAAAGGGGATGAATTTAAAGGGATAGTTCATCCAAAAATAAGAATTGTCCCATGATTTACCACATCCTAGCCATCTTTTATGACTTTCATCTTTCAGAAGAATACAGTTTGAGTTATTTAAAAAATTGACCTGGCTCTTCTGAGCTGTGTAATGGCAGTGAATGGGGGTTGAGATTTCGAAGACCAATAATGTGCATCCATCCATCATAAAAATTGCTCCACATGGCACAGATACGGGTTAATAAAGGCCTTATGAAGTGAATGGATGAACCTTTCTAAGAAAACTATCCATATTTACAACTTTATAAACTGTAATCTCTAACTTCTGCTAACTTCACAAGAGATTGACAAATGAGGAAGAGAGCAAAACAGAACACCGGTCATGAATTAGTGCTAATCAAGGATTGTTAAGAAAATTGTCAGAGTTTCAATTTAAGCCAAAAGGAAACTGGATTTCCTTTGCTGTGTACCAAGCTTGGTTCTCACGGGAATACCATATTTTCATATTCCTCCTACCCCCCGGAGCAGTGTGGAGTACTTTTTATGATGGATGGATGTACTTTATAGGGCTTCAAAAGCTCGACCCCTATTTGCTGCTATTACAAGGCTTGAAAAAGCCAGGAGATTTTTTTTATATAACTCTGATTATATTCGTCTTAAAGAACAAAGTCATATACACCTAGGAAGGTGAGTAAGTTTCATTTTTGAGTGAACTATCCCTTTAAAACGCTAAGTTTTTTACTGGTTTTACTTTCAGTAAAACCTAAAAGGTTTTTACTGTGAAAACTGCTTGACATGCTGTCAGCACATTAATTAACACTACCGCTAAAAATATCAAAACTAAAAAGAGATGCATGAAAAAATCTAATAAACTAGTCAACCTCAACAGCGGACTAGTTTGTGGGTGGATTAGTCAAACATTGTGACCCATCCTTAGGGAATATATATTTTTAGCGATTTGATGCTGATCTCAGCAAGACGTTTTGGGCTAAAAATTCTTTTCCCTTGTGTTTAGCCTGCAACAGATTGTAGTGTGGATGAAAAAGCTCATGGTAGGCACAGATGGACAGATGTTCAGAGGCATTAATTGCTTGCTTTGTTTGTTTTTCACCAGGTGTTTGCGCTGTTGAAAGCAAAACTGCTATAGGCTAATGGTGACCCACATGCAGAGGAAGTTTCATTGCTGAAAATGCGCAATACATGTTCCTAGAGACTTGTGTTAGCACTTAATAGATAGGTACACGTAAGTGTGATTATGCAGAATTATGCTGAAATGGAATGATCGTAATCATTCACAAAGCTCTACATATCCATTGTAATTAGATGTACAGTATTGGTGGAGTCTACAACACCATAGACTTTCATTAAAAAAGAAGGCCTGTCTTACATCATAGAGACTTGAGATTATTAAATATGAAAGAATCTGGACTCAGTTGTCTTTGTTTCTCCTCCAGCGCCCCCTACGTTCACGGACACGCCACCGCAGTACGTGGAGGCGAGGGAGGGTGGCAGCATTACTCTGACCTGCACTGCCTTCGGAAACCCCAAGCCAGTGGTCACCTGGCTGAGAGAAGGGGATCAGCTGACCAGCAACAAGAAATACACGGTAACTGGTTTGATTTCTTTTTAATAATCAGCATTTTTGACTCCTTTTCCGCTAAAAAAATATCTGAATATTTCAATTTCAATTTGTTTGAGAAGAAAACTACATACATGTGAAGGATTAGTTCACACCAAAATGTAAATTCAGTCATTAATTACTCACCCTCATGTCGTTTCAAACCATAAGACCCTCGTTCATCTTCGGAACACATTTTTGATGAAATCAGAGCACACAACTGATATGATCCCAGATCCAGAAACGTAGTAAATACATCGGTAAAACAGCCCATGTGACATTAGTGGGCCAACTTCAGTTTTGCAATGTAAGGAGAATACTTTTTTTGTGTAAAGAAAACAAAAATAGCTTAATTTACTCAACTATTCTTCTCCCCTGAATTACGTCTTCTGTGTATCACAACACATACGAATGCTTTCCTCTCCTCTTGGCGTGAACAACCGCAGATTACATTCACGATATGAACGAGGCTGATTACATCAAATACAGTTCATGCATTGCGTTGCGATACTCTCTGAAATTGCGGAAGACATAACTCAGGGTATTCTCGTAGTGTCGCAAAACTGAAAACTGAAGTTGAGCCACTGATGTCACATCATTTCAGTTGTGTTGCTGTCAATGGAGGGTCAGACAGCTCTTCGATTTCTTTAAAAATATCTTAATTTGTGTTCCGAAGATGAAAGAAAGTCTAATGGGTTTGGAACGACATGAGGGTGAGTAATTAATGACAGAATTTTCATTTTGGGGTGAACTAACCCTTTAAGACTAGTACACTTCTGTTCATAAGTTAGGGGTCAGTAAATTTTTTTTTTAAAGAAATGAATACTTTGCAAGTATAGAATTAGAGAATTTGGAATTCTGAGAAATTAATAAGAACTGTCAAATTACCTTTTTTACAGTATTTCATGGTGGAATGAACTGTGAAATGTAAACTGAAAAAGAATTCAGGATTGCTAGAAAAGGTTTTTTTCCTTTTTTAGAATTTTTATCTCGCAATTATGACTTTTCCCCCTCAGAATTGCAAGTTGTGAGATAAATCACACATACGTTTATTATGCATATTATTTATACCATGGCGGATACAGTCTTTCATAAGTTTTCAGAAATGTTTTGAGCACCAAATCAGAATATTAGAATGATTTCTGAAGTGAGACTGAAGTAGTGATGCTGAAAATACAGCTTTGAAATCACAGAAATAAATAACATTTTGAAATATATTCAAACAGAAAATCTAATATTTCACTATATTATTGTACACACTTTGGTGAGCATAAAAAACTTATTTCAAAGAAGTGTTAAGGCTGATGCACAAACTAAAAGAAAATAATAAAATTAGTAAAATAAAATTAAACTTATATTATCTAAATAAAATTATGTAATATATTTTAATAAGACAAAACCAATTGTGTATGAGAAAACATTTTCGCTCTAGTTTGAGCACTTTGGTGTTTGGTTAGCTGCTGCTTTAATAAAGTAGAAATTGGCAATGTACTTTTGTCTCCAAATATTACCAGTATGAATTTAGTCTAGCCATGAATTTGATCCGCAGTGAATTGCACTGTCTCATTTTTCTTTTGGAAACGGAAGCATGAATCATCATAGCTATTTGTAAGAAAAGGCTCTGTCAGTCGGGGCCCGCGTCGGGGGTCTGACAGTTGAAGAGCACACGCCTGCAGTGGGAATGGAGAAAAACTGACAAGCGTGTTTCCACCTTCCACTGCATGCGGGCTGCAAAGGAGGAGGCGGCGCAGGATTTGACAGAACAGGCAGTCAGTCTGGCTCCAGTAGGCATTGCCTCTCAGCACATCAGAGGAGCGATCCCTGAGGAAACAGACAAATAAAAGACAAGAGAGACAGTGTAGCCGCTTCTGTCTTACATCTGAATGTTCACTTTCATCTGTTTTAGACCAGCCACCTGCACCGCCTTTGTTAGCTGCGCTCGTCTTGTCCCTCGTTTCCCAGCATGCTTTTGGTCACAGCTAGCATTTACACAAGACGTGTTTGAGTGCCATTTGCCGTATTCTGCCTGCCACTCTCGCTCACCGGCGATTGATGAACAGGAAGTGATGGCTGGCTGCTGTTTTTCCTTCGTGACCGCTCTTAGCAAGGTTATTCTCTAGCCCCGTGGCTGCTCTTCTCCTCCTTCACTCCACGGCACTGCAGTGTATTCCCTAAAGGTCACGTTTGTGATGTCTTGCAAGCTGTTTGACGGCTGAGGCGTGGAGATGGTGCAGAGCCTGTGAACTCCCACATAAAAGTATGTGCATGTCCTTAGCGTGTGCTTGCATTATATAACAAAACATTCAAAATTGTTATTTAATTATGAATTTATTGAGTATTTGTGAAATGATGTAATTAAAATGCTAATTAAATATATATATTTAAAAAGAATAGATTTTTAAAATATATTTAAAAAGAATAGATTTTATTGTGTATATATATATATATATATATATACACACACACACACACACACAATAAAATCTCTATATTCTTTTTAGAGAATTATTAGAAAGCTATTTTATATATATATTTATATATTTTTTAACTGAAGTGTGATTAAAATGATTATTAATTAGCATGTTTTGGCATTATGTAACAAAATGTCAAACCCAGCTGCATTTATTATTGTAGCAAGACTTTGAAACAAAACATTACAATAACTAATTATTAATTAAATTATTAAATGTTAATGTAATTGTTATTTGAATTATTATCAATGAGCATTTTTTACACACACACACACACGAATACAAGTTATAATTAATTAATATTACAATTATTGTTTTAATTAAAATGTTTTAAATGATTGCTAATTAGTATTAAAAGTCATATTCATATAAAACTTAATGCTAAATTTGTATTTAATTTTTTTTAATTTAGGTTGTTATTATTATTATTATTTGTTTTTGTTGTAAAATAAATTTTGCTAATTAGAATGCCTTTGAATTTACAGTTATGGCCAAAATTGTTAGAACACCTGACAGAGCTGACCTTAAATTGACCTTTCAAATTGATTTCATGTCATAATGTTCATGAAACATGCATTTGGTTGCTCTGAGCACAGCAAAAATCAAATGAAGTGAATCGTACTGTTTTTATCCACTTTTAACTTTAATATTTAGTATGTCCACCTTCTGCAGCCACCTTAAATGTGCAAAAGATGCTTTTTTGGAGGCCGTTAATCCGTGACTTTCTGCAGAAACAATCCCACTTGGTTTTTAAGTCAGTGAATGTTGGCAGAAGGCTAGGAAATTCCACATCACATTTACTAAATTGCCCCATGCGCTCTGATTAATCTTGATTCAGCTGCAACTAGATTGTATCAAATCTATATTTAATTATTTCTTCTGCAGGGAGAAAGCACTCAGCTTCGGCTCATAAAAGCCGTTCCCACTGCTAAGCAGCCACAGTCCCAGTCAGACATTTACTCAAAAGAAGTGTGTCGTGACCTCACCTTTGAGAACAGTGGTATGGAAGGCCGGTGGTCCTCCATTATTTTCCCTGCTTCCATGGCTAGAAGTCAGAGAAATGGAGGAATGCGGCACAGGATAAAACACACGCTAAAGAGCAAGAGGCGCAGAGCTTGTTTCTCACCCTGCCCTCCTCCACAGCAGTGTGTGTTTAAATAAAGCTCTCCGCACACACACAGTGTTTGAGAGAGTTTATTACCTGCTCTCGTCTGGGTCATCAGCGCAATGTGTCTGTCAGTGACAGGATGGTGATGGAAAAGGCCGGGAGGATTGTGTCAGCCGTCCAGCGGGACTTGACACACCTTGGGATATTGTGTGGGAGGAACAATAAGGCCAGGCTCCTCTGGCTAAAACTATTGATGTGCAGGGAATAAGACTCGACCCGCTCCTCTTCCAAAACGTGCTGTCAGGGACCGTGCAGGATTTCATGTCATCCATGTGTTGTTTGGAAAGATGCAGCTGCACTTTCAGGCTCAGTTGGGGATGCAGATGTTTTTTGCGCACAAGCAAAACAATGCATCATTTATTTAACAATAATCTAATTTTAGAAAATGCACTTTTAAATTTTTTTGACTTTTTAAAATGTTCATTTGCAAAAAAAAAAAAAATTATATAAATTTCATTTGAAATCTATGGAAGCCTGTTTCTGTCACTGAATAAAAAATAAAAAAGGTTATTGTTAATTAATATTTACAATTTTGAGTGTAAAAAAAGACTAATATGTTCTTATTCTTATTATTAGTCACTTTATAGCTTATAATTCTGAGAAAAAATTGTGAGATAAAAAGTCTCAATAACTTCTGTTGTGCTTTAAAGTTAAATGATAACATTAATTTTTCATATTATATTTATTTATTTATTTTTTTACTATTTTTTGCAACACTTATTGGTATTGAATGAAAACACACTGGTACACAGAAATATATATATAAAAAAAAAAAATATATATATATATATATATATATATATATACATACATACATACATGCAGCAATAGATGCATATTAAATTTCTTTTTTTGTTTATTATTTTAATTTTGGGGGTTTAAAACCTTAAAATAGTCAATTTCACATCTAAACAGACCCGTTTATGCTGTGTATAAAAATATTACTATTGACATTAAAAATGGTCACAATCACTATGTAGGAAGCACAAAATGAAAATAGATATGTAAAAAAAATATATGTAAATTGATTAAATAAAACTTAATTTAATGTTTTGAAAATATATAATATTATATTATAAAAACCGTCTTGTTTTAAAGATGTTTTAATTAGTAGCTTAATATATAACATTGACAGTCCCATACAGTATACTTTGTTAAAAAATCTCCCTTTTGGTTCCTTATGTCCTCATGGGATGAAAATGGGGTGTAAAGAACTCAATGCATATTAGCGACATTCCAAATCAATTAGTTATCACACTGATTTTTACCCATTTTGCGTAAGCCATGTATAAGACATATACTGTTTGTGCAGGTGAGTGACGGCAGTCTGACGGTGCAGGCCATCACGCGGGAGGACCGGGGGGCCTACAGCTGCCGAGCCCACAGTGACCAAGGAGAGGCGCTACACACCACTCGCCTTCTGGTGCAAGGTGAGCATCCACGGATTGCAATATCTGCATTGCAACACATATCCATTGATTGTGTTTCCCCTGCAAAGAAATACATACACAACAAACAAGCACAAAAAGAACACTTCCGGTACTAATAGTCAGGGAAGCCAGGAAGCGTCCTTCACTGTCAATATTTGTCCTTTCCTCGATACTGTGTTCATCGCGTCCCATCGATACTAGGTGTAAAGATGCAAAGCCCTCAGTGCTCCCTGGTTAATTAGTCTCTTTCAGTGAATCTGTGTATGGACACATCAGTGTTGTCAAAGTGTGGTCTTTCCGTCTCGTCACTCTAAGCACATCTGCTGCAGTCAATATGCTCTGTCCGCACCATCTGCATAGATCACTTCCTGTCACTCAGCTCCTAATGGAGCCTTCCAGTAGAAGCTGTTTACAGCCCTGCTCGGAGCGATGGAGGTGATATACTGCAGGTTTACAGTTACCGCTCATGTCTTGTACACACTCACTCACCTTCAGAGTGGCTTGTTTATTTATTAACCTGTGGTTCACATGAGGATCTTATATATCTTTCTCATAACTGATGATTTACACCCTTGCTGAAAAGATCAGCTTGCATTCATCTCTATGCTGGTCAGGCTAATCTGTGCTTGGATGGCGCTGGTCTAGCTGGTGGCCAATAGGAAAGGATCAGAGTTGAGATCTCTTTAATATTTCAGATATTTCATCTAGACTGTAATGAGAATAAAAGAAGAAAAGGACCATGGTTATCTCTCTCTCAGTGCTCAGTTTTTGCAAAATACCAAAGTAAGAAATCAAAAGTGTGAATATCAGCATTCACGGTAATTCTATATTTTCTGTTTTCATTCTGTGGACCAGCATCTATTTTCACCAAAAACAAAACAAAACAAACCTTGTGACATAATTATGACAAAAAGTCAAAACTGAGATACTATGTCATTATTATAACATAATAAGTAGAATTTATGAGATATTCTTTAGGACATAAAAAGCCAAAATGTAAAAAATATACTATGTGATATAATTATGTCTCAGTTTTGGCTTTCATGTCATAAAAATTCATAAAAAGGCATAGTTTTGACTAATGTTGATGTTGTAGTTAGGAAAAATTCAGATCAGGTAAAATTTTTTGCATCTGTAACAAGCATTTTGATTGGAAGAGATGACGAACGTGCAAAAAATAAAATAAAATAAAAAATAGAAACACATGAAAAAACACAAAAAGTGTGACCTTTATATGACTTTTAGGCAAATAGTAATCATTATATAGATGACAAAAAATATAACTTGGCATCTCATATGTTTGACTTAAAACATTCAAAAGATCTCATACTAATGACATAAATGTTGAAATTTGATTAAAGGCGCAATATGTAAGATTTTTGTAATAAAATATCCAAAAACCACTTGCACGGTGTTATATATTTCATGCAGTTGTGTACTTACGTTATCTCAAAAGTACTGTAGGATTTGTAAATTCAAAGAAATTCCAGATTTAAATAATGAACCGTCCCTGTTCATCATCGCCTATCAATGATGCAATATCTGCGCTAAATTGCGCAGTTTCCGAAATAGAGAGAGCTTCATGGAATCCTCGGAGAGACTTCACTCTCGCGTGTGTTTTAATAGACGGGTCAGCAAATATATATTATTATGTGCAAGTAATAGTCATGTGCAGGTGGTTATATGATAAAACAGATATAAATGAGCTTTTCATTCGTGAATATGATTTGTGAAAATGACATGCTCCGCCATTGTGACATAGAGCTTCGCCTCTGTTATTGTTTTGAAAATGCAACCTCTTGTGGCGAAAACTTACATATTGGGCCTTTAAGCTAAAATCATAAAATTGACTTATCTCCATTTTGGCTTTATTATGATTCATACTTAATTTTGTCATAATATACACTTTTATAATGGACTTTATAATTATGACTTTGTGTTTCACAGTTTATATACATATATATATATATATATATATATATATATATAAAATTTATATATTTAATCTCATAATTATGACATAAAGCATTTTGTTTTCTTACATGGCAGAAATGTGCCTCTGTACCTTCTGAGAACAAGTTAAAATAATGATTTTAAAGGCATCGTTCACCCAAAAATTGAAAAATTGTCATTATTTACCCAAGTTTTTTTCTTATGTTGAACACAAAAGATGATATTTTGAAGAATGCTGGTAATCAAACAATTGATAATATTTCTTTCCCAATATGGAAATCAATGGGGACCATGTTTTCTTCAAAATATCTTCTTTTGTGTTCAACATTTGGAACGTTGGTTGAGTAAATTATGGCAAAAATCTATTATTTGGGTGAACTATTCCTTTAAAGAGAAAACATATTTCTCAACAACACACTGGTCCATTTAAGCCATGGATCAAACGACAGCTGGAAAAAGATCTGTCTGTCTTTTCTCCTTCATGATGGATATGAGGGGATCTGTTTGATAAGTGTGTGAGTTTCATGCACATGCAAACAGAATAATGGTTGTTCGCTCTGAGTCAGCACCTGGTACTGGTACCACAGTCTCTCCCCATATGGCCTCCGCGTTAGTACAGAATGATGAAGTGGTTCTGTTTATTATCCATGGGCCGTGTACAGTATGACAGCAAACATGAGCAAGCTGCCTGTCACTGGCTTTGTGGCTTTCACTGCAGTCAGATTTATGGCAGTGGAGCATGGCTGTGAATACAGAGCAGTACGCTCTGCGCTGGGAAACAGAGTTTAGAGGACTCTTGTGATCACTGAGCACCAGGAAACATTGTGGAGCTTCTTGTCCATACCTCCTACTTAACCTGCTAAGAGCTGACTGATATATACTGAATAGTAACAACATATTTGTGATGATTTGCATGGTCACTATAATTTTAATGCAGAGCTTTCAAATCAATTTTTGTATTTTTCCCTAAATTAGTGAAAGCTATTTCATTTCAAGCACCAATTTATGCTGTTGTAAAATAGGTAAAATTATATAAAGAAATTATGCTTTCCAAAGAATTGGCTTTTTGATACAGTATTGAAGGCAATGCAAACTATTATTCAAAATGATCTATAGATAAAATATCCTTTGCATAACATTGACATCTTTTTCTCTGATCATTCACATCATTGAACATTTTTTTTTAAATATAAAATACAAGACTGTCAATAGATTTTAATAATAGTAATCAATTTCAAATGAAATAAATGTTTCAAAATTAGTTTGCATCATCACTTAAAAAAGTTTAGCATTAGTATATATTATGTTTTGTGTGTGAATATATTTGCACACACATTATTTATTTTAATTTTTTTATTAGATTTTAATTGCATTAAACTTTTTGAATCCACTTGGCAACAAGGGTTGCTTTATTGAATTAACGGATTAAATCTTGCCAATTTAAGCCATTTCAAGTACATAAACACTGAAACAAAACTGAGTATCTGATCATATTCAGATATTTATATATATAAGCAATATCATCTGCCCTACCTGGACTTTAGAGCTTTAGTTGGAGTGATTTAGAAGAGGATCGTCTGCTCTCGTCTGAGTACCAACGAGTCAGATGGAGACGCATATGAACTGTGCCGAGCCAAAATTGCCTTGGCCATGGGCTGTTTTGTTTAGTAAACTAGCAATATTGTTTTTACAAAAAGCAATATTCTCATGAAGCCTCTGGAGAGGCACTCTAGTTAAAACCTGCTTCAATAACACAAGCGCGAGCAACGCCAGGGATATTTTTAGACGCTTTCAAGTGATGCCTTTTGCGATTTCATTTTAATAAGCAAAGCTGCGCTACTGTCAATAATCCCCTTAGATGCAGTGTCATTTACTGCACATTAAGGAAACATCCAGGAAGCTCTCAGCATAGTCCACACATTAAGATTAGACGATATTTCACAGCTAGCCATGGGTTTGTTTGTGCGAAGAGCAGCACTCACGCTGGATCTTTCTGCAGAGCACCCACAAATCTCACAGCGGTCCGAGTGTCACGACAGTATTCCTGCCTACCCACACGTCTAATTAAAAGTCTATTGGCAATTTCAGTGACAGCCTCGTGTGGGAAGGATAATATTCTCTGTGGGAAGGTCTGACAGTAGTATCCTTGCTGTCTTTATTAGACAGGTTTATATACACACATAAACATGGAGGAGAATTAAGATAATTGCAAGGAATACCACATCTGTGGCATGCAGTTGATTACCACAGACAGTAATAATTCTTTTCCCCTGTGTGTAAACAAAAATGAAATGTGTTTGCACTAGCAGCAAATACGCGAAGAAACAGGAAGTTAGCAGACGAACGGCTGGCACACTGTCACACTGTTTTGAAAGTATAACCACAATGTTAGCATGCTAGCTTGTTAGCATTTGAGTTTACAGGTTGTCTTGTTTTTTTTTTATTATAAATATAATATGAATACTAAAGAGGTTTTTCGGTCTTGTCACTGGTTTATTGTTTTGTTTAATTAGTCTAATTTTAATTGGTTGTTCTTGATTAGTTTTGTTATCTTGTTTGGCTTAGAACCAGAGAACAAATGGAAGGGGAAGCAGGGACTAAGTATTTCTGCTGAAAAAAACAGCATAATATGCTGGTTAGGTATGTTTTGATGCTGGGATGCTGGTTCAAGCTGGTCCTTTGCTGGTTTATGCTGGTTTAAGCTGGTCATTTTGCTGGTTTATGCTGGTCCTTTGCCAGCATGTGACCAGCATAAACCAGCAAAGAACCAGCTTAAATCAGCATAAACCAGTTTAAACCAGCATCCCAGCATCAAAACTCTAACCAGCATATGCTGGTTTTTTTCAGCAGGGAATAAACAACTATTTTCTATTTGTAAGCATCCAAACTGTCTGTTCAGTCAAATCTGAAAGAAAAGTCCTCTTGAATTAGAAGTTGCTGTCAAATTTATTGCAGTATGGAGACATACTTCCAAATGAAACGGAATATTAAATAGAGGGCGGGTTTTATTTTTGCGCTCCTCCAAACTGACGTCCTCAGAGAAGGAATGCCATTCTAGAGTGTAAGCAAGTGATTCAATTTTGGTGAAAAATGACTAAAACCAGTAATTTTCTACAGTGGATTAACCTGCATGAATTAATTTTTCACCTAAAGATTAGCAATGTGTGGTAACAAAATAAATATTGTACATTTTTTTTAAATTTAGACTCAATTTAACTGAATGCTACTTATTTGGCATCAGCTCAAGTGAAAAAAAAAAAGTTGTTTTTTTTATTTTTCACACTATGTAATTTTAACGGTAAAATGTTGTAAAAACACAGTAGGTTAACAGTAAGTTCTTGTAGGCTACAATATAAAAGGAAAACTGTGAAGGATCTTACCAGACATTTCATGTAAATTTACAGTAAAATGCTGTTAATTGTAGTGTTCAGAAGCAAAAAAAGAAAATCAATGTATAATTTAGTCAAAAACTGTAAAGTAATATTCCCAGAATTCATTTGAAAGTGTTTTTTTAATCAGTTATGCACATCTTCTGTTGTTTATTAAATGTTTATTGGATTATTTAAGCATCGTGTGTTACCATGATGATGTGTTGTGTTTGCATGAATGACTCTACGCATCTTCTGTATATTAATTTATACTTTAGGTTGTGGAAAAGCTACTTGTGATGAACTTTGATTTTTCTGTATTTCTTACAAAATTATTCTGGCAACCACAGCTTACAAAATTATTTAGTAAAAACTACAGGGTTTTTTAAACAGTGTTATAACTGTTACTGTATATTTTTCTGTATATTTCACAAATGTGTCTGTATCTCATAAACCATTTATCTTACAGATGTCTTATACTACATGCAATTTTATATGTCATAAATGCAAATATAATTCTCACAAATGTACATTTACTTCTTATGATTGCAAAAATATCTTATCAATAATATCAATTATGACTGTACAACTGTGACTTATCTCAAAACGTTCTCATAATTGCAACTTTCCTTATAGCTCACATTAGTCTAAACACAACAGTAACCCAAATTTTTCTGTTTTATTTGTCTGTCTATAACCCTCTGTTTGCCTCCACCAGGTCCTCCATACATTGTGTCACCACCCGAGAACATCACTGTTAACATATCCCAGAATGCCCAATTTACGTGCCAAGCAGAGGCGTATCCTGGCAACCTGACCTATACCTGGTACTGGGAGGAGGACAACGTCTACTTCAAGAAGTAAAGTTATGATCGAGTTCACTACTGTGCCAAGTCTCAGAGTCTTGAACACAGAAGCTGCTGTGTGTGTGTGTGTCTGTCGGTTTTAGATTAGAGCCACATATATTTTTAGCCCCAGAATCCCTGAATCTCAAGCCCTCTACAGCTGCATTAAGGCAAATGCTAGCGCAGTGACGCGGAGGCGCACACAGCAGGTTTTTATGCCGGGATGGGAACATCTTGTGACACTGTGCTTGTGTCATCACATGCCTAAAAAAACATGCTGATCATCTGAAGCTGAGCCAGAAGCTGTTCTGACTCCCCCAAGCGTGGCCGTATTGACCCTCTATATGCAGGGCTGTAGTCTGTTCCTCTCTGTGGAAACAGGCCAGAATAATGTTTCGAAATAACTGTTTCCGGTACTATTGAACTGCGAGGGGCGGACGGATGTTCATGGGAATATTCAGACTGCTGGCCAACTTACCACTTTGTGTAGAAACACTTTAGTAGACACTGATTTTTGTAAATTTAGCCATAAGAATCAACATTTTTTTTTGCTTAGAAACACTTTTTTTTGTCTTCAGACATACATTCATCCTCAGGGTAGTAGATTATGAAGTCTTTAACAGGGCTCTAAAGCAGTACTGCAAGGGGTTTGGGATTGCCAAATCTTATCCAATCTCAAATTATTTTATCACATAATATCATTTATTTTTTAATTTTACTTCATTTTGTTTATTTACTTTTTATTTATGTGAAAATATCAAAGTTTATTGATAGCATAAAATATAAAGTTAAGGCAAAGTTAAGAAGCTAAAATTTAACTGAATGCCTTTTTTCCATCAATTATAAAAGAAAGTAAAAAAAAAAAAAGTTATATATATATATATATATATATACACACATGTCTTTATTTTTCAAAACTGTGACATTATATCTCATAATTGTGACTTTATATCTAAATTTGTCTATGTAATTTTATATAGATAACTCTCATAACTTTGACATTATGTCTCACAATTACAATATTTATATTTATTTAATATTTATTTCTCATAATTGTGAATGGCACTCAGAGTTTTGACTGTTTCAAAATTTCAATCTCATACCTGTGACTCTTAAATTGCTACTTTTTCTCAAAATGTTCATTATATCATATTTGTGACTTTCTTGTAATCCTGCTTTTTATATCAAAATTATGAATTTCTCGTGACAGTGACTTTATATATCACAATTGTTGCTTAATAGCAAATTTATCAAAATCCCATACTTGTGACTTTCCCTTTATTGCCCTCTTTATAGCTTTAATTCTTGTGACTGTTTTGATGTTTATTTTTGATCAAAAAGTATAATTCTCCTTTAAAACTTTTTCACAATTACCTTTTTTATTATTCACTCTGAGGCAGAAACAGACTGCCATAATAATGAGACATTGTAACAGCCTCAGTTCTCGGTGTACAAACAGGTCTAATAATATTTTCAAACGGATCATCTCTCTTTTCTTCCCTGCAGTGATCTGAAGCTCCGCGTTCGCATCTTTATTGACGGAACCCTCATTATCTACAGAGTCAAGCCAGAGGATGGTGGGAAGTACACCTGCAGCCCAAGTAACAGCCTGGGCATCTCCCCCTCTGCTTCAGCTTACCTGACCGTGCAATGTGAGTTTCACCTTCAACCTCTTGAAGAGCCTGCAGCACCAGGCCTGCGTTTAAAATCTCAGTCTGTATCCTGTGTGCCTTTGAGGTGTTTTATGTCAAGTATACTATCATCAGAGCGGGTAATTGGTGTCTGTCACGTACAGGGACAGAGCTATTTACACCCTTTGAGATGCCGTGGTGGCTGCCAGGCATCTGAGATGTTCTAGTTGCTGCCTCTCTCTGGAGGGTTTGAGAGCTCACTTCCATCTGCACCAGGACTCTTGTGGTGCTGCAGGAAGTGGTGGATAAACCCCGAGTCTGAGCTGCCTCTGTGTCTGTCTGTCTGTCTCTCTGTCTCTTTTGGATAGAAAAGACAGATTGGAGAAGCCTCACTTTCTGCGGTCACCATGAAAAATTGGAATCGTGACAGTTATAAATGACAGCCAAGAGTTGTCACTGAAGCAACTTCAATTCATTATTAGAAAACAAATAGTTCCAGCTCTGAATTCTGACTGGAAGCCGTTGTAACACAGACAGTATACATAGATATGAATGCAAATCAGTGTTGCAAACCTACAATATGACCTACAGTTTAGCTAACTATATATATATATATATATATATATATACATACATACACTGCCCTCCAAAAGTTTGGAAACACTCTAGAAAAGTGGGGGTTTGGACAATATTGGCATGAATTCTTTTCAATTTATGATAATTTTGCACTGATAAGAGACAACACAAACTACGAAAACATATTTTATTACATAAACAGTGTATACATAGAAGATACTTACATTTTCGATTAATCAAAACATCCACCATTAGCAGCTATTACAGCTTTGCATAATCTGGGCATCCAAGCTGCCAGTTTATTCAAACAATGACTTATGATATATACAGTATATGACAATGATATATTACTCCAAGCCTCCTGAAGGATTGCCCAAAGATGATTCACACTGGTTGGACACGGACATCACAGTCCAGTTCCTCCCATAGTAGCTCAGTTGGGTTGAGGTCGGGTGATTGGGGTAATCAAAATGAAGATTATTATTGCTGGTCTTCAGTGATAATGTCAAGTTACTTTTATGTACAGTATTTGCATCAAAAAATGATAGGAATTAATGCTGAAATCCAAATGCTGATAGGCTGATATCCTAAACACTTTGCCAGGGATGTTTAGAAACAAATTCCTCGGTAAAATAAGTATTTGGTCACCTACAAACAATCAAGATTTCTGGCACTCACAGACCTGTAACTTCTTCTTTAAGAGGCTCCTCTGTCCTCCACTCGTTACCTGTATTAATGGCATCTGTTTGAACTCGTTATCAGTATAAAAGACACCTGTCCACAACCTTAAACAGTCACACTCCAAACTCCACTATGGCCAAGACCAAAGAGCTGTCAAAGGATGGGTCTTTTAGCATGACAATGATTCCAAACACACCACCCGGGCAATGAAGAAGTGGCTTCGTAAGAAGCATTTCATGGTCCTGGAGTGGCCTAGCCAGTCTCCAGATCTCAACCTCATAGAAAATCATTGGAGGGAGTTGAAAGTCTGTGTTGCCCAGCGACAGCACCAAAACATTACTGCTCTAGAGTAGACCTGCATGGAGGAATGGACCAAAATACCAGCAAGAGTGTGTGAAAACCTTGTGAAGACTTACAGAAAACTTTTGACCTCTGCCATTGCCAACAAAGGGTGTATAACAAAGTATTCAGATGAAATTTTGTTATTGACTAAATACTTATTTTCCACCATAATTTGCAAATAAATTCTTTAAAAGTCAAAAATGAAAATTACAAGCCTCACTCATCTTTTTAAGTGGGAGAACTTGCATAATTGGTGGTTGACTAAATACTTTTTTGCCTCACTGTATGAAGAGTTAATTAGCAAAAACAGAAAACCTTAACATATAACTCCAATTGCTATTTGAACAAAACAATCCATGTTTTTTTCACATAAAATTGAACACACATATATTATATTATATTATATTATTTAGAACTATAATTATTTGTACTAACAACATTGTCACTGTATAATAAACATGTTCTGTTTTAGTGTTTTTAAAACACACACACACACACACATATACTGTACACACACACACACACACATATATATATA